>QVNW01000889.1:0-28804 GCA_014825475.1 Pseudomyrmex flavicornis | reverse complement strand
TCTATTCTGCTAAACGATTAATGCGACTGGCAATTCCAATGGAATAATCGGCTGATTAAGTTAATCGGCGATGGTGAAAACGGGCGCTAGTGTCGCATACGTAGCTGGAAAGCACCCTTTAATATCAACTAAGGCTCTTTTACATTAGTCGTAAAACGCAAACGCAAGTCGCTGATCTCACGGAATTGACTAATCGCATTGATCAACTCAGCCAACGTGATTGGTCAATTCTGCGAGACCTGCGACTTGTGTTTGCTTTTTACGACTAATGTAGAAAGATCTTTTGAATAATTAGAAATGCAACACAAACCAGCTGTAGGTTGTGTGTCGTCGTACTTGATATAATTGCAATTAAGAGAGAGACAAGTAAGGATTTTACAATCACTACGTTCAAAACAACACATTATTGCACGTAAGTAAATACGATAGAACAGTTTACGATAACGGCGCTACGTTTATGAGCATCTGTCGTAACCTATTTTGTTACATATGTGATTCGCGAACGTGGCACTTCGAAAAGGGTGATTCCAATGAATCGTTGTCAATTGTTCGCTGTCATTGTCAACGATTGCCCGACAAGCAAGCGTCGCGGCGCTTAGCATCTTAACTTTACAGTTAGACATCATGCGTACGGTCTTGAAAATTGAATCGATCTAAGAAAAAGTATACAAAAGTATTAGCGATGTCGGCGACAGCGAATCCCGCAATTGGCAGCAGTCCGGAATACATCATCAAGTTCCTTGAAACTCTTCAATCAGACCTTAAAATACTCGCCTCTGAGACTAAAAAGAAGTATCCTCAGATCAAAGAAGTACGTATATGCTAAACTAACAATTACGCCCTTATTTATTGTTTGTTTCAAGAGTGTATCAATTAAAATTCTCAGAACTAAAATTCATATAAAAAATCAACCATTAAACTTATGCAACTTTATTCAACTTGTGTATATACTTGATATGTTGCGTACAACAAATTAAAAACAAGTTTGTTATTTTAAATTTAGAACTATGTACATATTAAAAATCATCAAAATAAACATAAAATACAGTAGTTGATAGAAATCAAGAATTCTTGTGCAAAAAAGAAAAGTAATGTGTACAACATTAATTTAATTTTTTTCATCATTATTCACTTAAGATGGCTTGACAGAAGTTAAATTTCAATTTGTAGTAACATATTATAATTAACATTTATATGTATAGTATAACATATATTTGTTGCATGTTTATTATAGTCATGTGAAGAAGGAATTGCAAAATTGAGGACAGCATCTAATAATCCAAGCACACCAATATATTACATTGTAAATCAAATACTTTATCCTTTGGTTCAAGGTTGTGAAAGTAAGGACATAAAAATTATCAAGGTATTAAAAATCTATACTTATTTATTACAGATTTATTTACCACATATGCAACACATGTTACAAGTATTTTGTGATTTTCTAGTTTTGCTTAGGTATGATGCAGAGGATAATAACACAGCAAGCAGTAGATCAAAAAGGTGCCAGATACATTACAGACACCTTGTGGTTGTTAATGGAATCAGGTATAGAAGAAGTTAAAGTTTTACAGACTGTAACTCTTTTACTTACAAGTAATACTGTAGTACATGGAGATACTCTTGCAAGAGTAAGATATCTATCTTTCTTAAAAAAATATTTGTACTTTTTCTGCATTACAAAAATCAAAATGCTCATAACATGTAATTAAAATTTATATTTTTGCAGAACTTGGTACTATGTTTTCGGCTACACTTTACAAAAGACTGTACAACAATAAATACTGCTGGTGCTACTGTAAGACAACTAGTATCTTTGGTGTTTGAAAGAGTAATTGCTGAGGATGAACAGAATCCTGATCAACAAGATACTGAAGTTAATTTAGAAGAATTAAAAATTCCAACAAATCAAGCACCCAAAGGTCTTGGTCCTTGCACTGCAGATGCATATTTGATGTTTCAGGTGACTTTATAAATTTCTATGTTTTTTAATTTAATTATATAAATTATAATACAAAATATTCATAACGACTTAGAAATATATAAATTAAACAACATACAAGTAATAAATTAGCAATAAAGTCAAATTTATATATATTGAAAAAGATACAAATCAAGTGTTGAATTATACATTTGTTTTTAATAATGATAAATTCTATGCGTCAATAATAATAGTGGCTCTATTGTTAATTCATTACTTGTATTGAAATAATAAATTGTTTTCTCTCTTGTAGGATTTAGTTCAACTAGTAAATGCTGATCAACCATACTGGCTAATAGGCATTACTGAAATGACTAGAACTTTTGGTTTAGAGTTATTGGAATCAGTCCTAACAAACTTTTCATCAGTTTTTTTCAAGGTACTATCTATATATACAACATAAAAATAAATAAGTCAAAACAATGCAAACACACAATACAGACAATAGAGCTTCTCTTTCCTTGTCTCTTTCTTTTCTGAACTATTTCTTTTCAGCTTCTCTTTTTATTTTGTGACCATATATATGACCATGGTTGCACTTCAATGTTTACTGCCAGTATTGCAAATTTATAGTTTCACGTTACATGTACTATAAATTCTTAGTACTGACAGTGAATATCGAAACATAGTCCATATGAGCAGTTAGTGTCCTTAATTTGTTTATATATGCGCAATTTTCATTCTATGCATATACTATTAGATAGAAATGGAAAAAGTTCAGAAAAAATGTTTTTCTAGTTCTAAGTGAAAAGAGATCTGGGAAAGGGAAATCGCACTGTGTGCGTGTGTGTATTTTTTCTGCTGTGTTAACATTTTTTGAGAATAGTTTTTTATATTATAAAATTTATATATAAAAGTAAAATTTTTCTTGTAGCACCCAGAATTCAGTTTTTTATTAAAAGAGAGAGTATGTGCACTTGTTATCAAATTGTTTTCGCCCAACATCAAATATCGCAATTTAGTGCCAGCATCTTTACAGCAAGCTACACCTTTAGATAAACCTTCTTTTCCTATTAGTATGAGACTTTTACGAGTTGTGTCAGTTTTGATACAAAAATACCATTCGTTGCTAGTAAGTGTATTACTATTTTTGTAGGAATATACATAAATACAATGCAGCATAATTACTTAATGTGATTTTAATATTTTAGATAACAGAATGTGAAATATTCTTGTCTTTAATTGTGAAGTTTTTGGATCCTGACAAACCTACTTGGCAGAGAGCTTTAGCACTGGAAGTTTTGCATAAAATGACAGTACAGGCAGACTTACTAACAAATTTCTGTGAATGCTATGACTTGAAGCCTCACGCTACAAATATTTTTCAAGATATTGTCAATAGCTTAGGTGCTTATGTACATAGTCTTTTTGTGAATCCACAGATGATGAGTCAAACAGGTAAAATATATATTAGATAACACATTTGATAGTTATAAAATTGTTAATTTTGAACATTGATATGAACTTACTTTTTTTTTTAGCAACAGCGAATACAACTGTGCCTCAAAATACGGGCTTACCATTATTTACAGGAATGCCTATTGGCCCAGGTGTATCACCTCAACCAGGTTTTTACTCACGTGGTATTTGGTTACCAGTAGTAGCAACATTTACAAGTGGACAAGCTAAACCGACTTAGTAAGCGTTACGACAACAACAAATTAATTAAATCTAAATTACAATATATGATTGAAGACAACGAGAGCTGAGATACTGTTATTAGTGTCAAATTTCTTTAAAAAAAAAGCTGTAACAATAATGACTCATAATTTTTATTTTAGTTTGGAAATGTTAGATAAAGTCGAACCGCCGCAAATACCAATAGGTTATGGAATCAGTATAGCTTATGCATGCCTGCTAGATATCATAAGATCGATCGACTTAACTATAAACGGATCGAAAGATGATTGTAACGAAAATCAGACGTATCAATCGAGCGAATTTGAACGAAAGCTTCATGTACAAATAATAACATCCAGCTGGTGTGGTTTATTGGCAGCTCTTAGTCCATTAATAGATGCTAGGTAATAATTTTAAGGGAATTTGATATTGCATTTTTGCAAATATTTGAAAACAAATATATATGCTGTATGTTGCTCATACTTGCCTTCATTATTTATTAAAAACAAATATGTTTGTCAATTTTAGTACAGATGAATCGGCGACGGAAAATGTTCTGAAGTCAATTCAGACATTTGCATCTTTGTGCGGTCAATTGGATCTGCAAGCGCCACGCGATGCTTTTATCACTGCAATATGTAAAGCTTCATTACCGCCTCATTATGCTTTGACTGTACTGTATAACGCACCTCAAGGCATACCAACCGTGAGACAGCAAGATTCTGCTCAGTACAACTTGTCAATAGGTGAGCCTGATTATAGACAACAAGTAGTCGCCGTTGGTACACCACTTCCTACAGCATCCTTACCAATTGGTAAGTTAATAGCAGCTTATGTATCATTCTTGTATTATTCTTAGATTTATTCTGTCAGGCTTTTATTATATTGATTATATTTAGGTGCTCATCAAGGTCCGGTCATGTTGACTGCAAAAAACTTACAGTGTATGCGTGCGTTGCTATCGTTGGCTCATTGTCATGGTGATATACTTGGTAGCGCGTGGCACTTGGTACTTACTACTCTTCAACATCTCGTTTGGATACTTGGTCTAAAACCTTCTACCGGAGGATCATTAAAAGCTGGAAGAACAACAACTGATCCTAACGCAGTCTTGACGAATGCGGTTATGGCGGATCTGCCAGTTCTTAGCGCCATGCTTAGTAGATTATTCGAGAGCAGCCAACATCTCGATGACGTTGCTTTGCATCATTTAATAGATGCTCTGTGTAAACTGAGCCATGAAGCTATGGAACTGGCGTATTCAAACCGCGAACCTTCTCTTTTCGCCGTTGCTAAACTTTTAGAAACTGGTTTGGTAAACTTACCACGCGTAGAAGTGCTTTGGAGACCATTAACAAATCACTTATTAGAAGTCTGTCAACACCCACATATTCGCATGAGGGAATGGGGTGTAGAAGCGATTACATATCTCGTGAAAATGGCACTGCAACACAAATATCCCTATCCACTTCGAGATAATCAGAAATTACAAACTTTACTGCTAGGACCATTGTCCGAATTATCATCTGTACGACACGGAGATGTCAGACAGCGACAATTGGAATGCGTTTTGCAAGTGCTTCATGGTGCTGGAGAAACATTATATCACGGTTGGCCCTTAGTTCTTGGTATTATAGGAGCAGTTTCCGATCATCACGGAGAAGCTTTAGTTCGTATAGCTTTCCAGTGCTTACAATTGGTTGTAACGGATTTTTTACCTGTAATGCCTTGGCGATGTCTTCCACTGTGTGTTGACACAGCTGCTAAATTCGGATCGCAAACGCAAGAATTAAATATTTCACTTACAGCTGTCGGTCTAATGTGGAACATAAGCGATTATTTCTATCAGAATCAAGAAAAATTATGCGTTTGTTTGCGCGGAGATTCAACGTCGGTATTTCCTGATTTTCCTGGTACAACAAACATGCCATCGTTTGACAAACTCTGGATGTGTTTGTATGCAAGATTAGGCGATCTTTGTGTAGATTCACGACCCGCAGTACGCAAATCAGCAAGCCAGACTTTATTCTCTACTATATCTGCGCATGGTAGTCTTTTACATCATCCTACGTGGCAAGCGGTGCTTTGGCAAGTATTATTCCCACTATTAGACAAAGTAAGGAGCTTGTCAAATTCGGCTAGCAGTGAAAAAGTCGACACAAGCGGAAACATACTTATTCATCATAGTAGAAATACAGCGCAGAAACAGTGGGCGGAAACGCAAGTCTTAACACTGAGCGGCGTAGCTCGAGTATTTAACACAAAACGTCAATTATTGCAAATGTTAGGAGATTTTCCTCGAGCTTGGTCATTACTTCTTGAATTCATCGAAAATTCTGCACTAAGCAAAAATAACGAAGTGTCATTAGCAGCGCTGAAATCGTTTCAGGAGATTCTTTTTCAGCCAAAAAGCAATGACAATATCGACATAATTCAATCGAACGATTCAGAGAACTTGTGGATGGTGACGTGGCGTGTGTGGCTTAACATCGGGATGGAAAGTACTGCACCACCGCAAGATAGTGACACCGAACCTTATGTACCGTCACAAGCATTCTTAACTGCGTTAATGCATATATTCCCAGGTGTTTTTCAGCATATTAGAAATAAGTTTACTGGTCCAGATTTACAGAAATTATGTACTGTGTTGAAGAACGCGGTAGCTGTTCCAGTTCATGGTGAATCAACACCGTACATTCTACCGTCAATGCCGGATGTAGTTCTCACACATCTACAAGATGAAGTGCTGCATTCAATGGAGCTGTTGCAAAAGGAAGCATTAAATGGCCCAGAAAACTTGCGCACAATGATCGTGCTAATCTTCTTTCAGTTATTAAGCTTCTCGAAACTAGCGTGTGAGGCTCCCACTTATGGTAAAATATCCACAAAACACATCGCCCAAATTAAAGGTATATCTGCCGAGTGGGTTACAATGAATTACGTTCCATTTGGAGAAAAAGCACTCTCGATGGTAGTGAGTCTATATCAAAAAACCGCGCACGAAATGACTGTGATCGATGGTCAGGTGTTGAAGCATATCGTGGAGACGCTGCACGTACCATTGTCCATGAAGTACGCATGTCCGTCTGCAACAACATGGAAATTGGCTGTAACTAGTTTGCTGGCTGTCCTGCATATTGGACTATCTCTTGCCAGAAAATATCCCGAACAATTTCAGAGCATGTGGCTTGAACTCGCGAGCACATTGGATGATTTTCTGTTTCCTAAAAGGTAACTTTTCAACTTTGATATTAGATGATGTGTGATTAATTTATTATTTATCTTTATTTAAAAGCTATTAAATAGATCTTAATTTTCGTCTGATTAATTGCAGTATATTAAATGTAGAACGAGGAGTTGAAGAAATTCAGGCTGATGAGGCAGTTGACTGCCAGGTTATGGAGTTGCTAAGAAACGAAGTTTTACCACATTCTCAGCATATACCTCATCAGTTTATTCTAAGAGTAGTTATGCTTCTAAATAAAGGTTCCATACATTCGGCCACTACAGCAAATATTGGTATATCATGTTAAAACCTGACTCTCTTTTCGTCGCTGTTCTGTGTTTAATGATGATAGAGGGAAGAAATGCACTAAAAAAATTTTGTTGAGACTTGTAGCTTTAATTTTTAATTTTCTCTAGTTTCTTTCTGATCCAGGAATTTCTCTTTAAAATTACATTTAGAAAAAAAAAACATTTGAGGTTGCATATCTGGAACAAACATCTAAAAAAGCAAAACATTTTTACATAATTTTTGTTCTTGGAATATTTAGACATTCTACTGATAATTAAATTTTCTTTTTTTTTTCTACACAGAAGACGGGGCAGAAACAAAGTTACGGGAAGAGTTTGCAAAAACTTGCTTTGAAACTCTGCTACAGTTTTCTTTATTAGACGGATTAAATGACGTGGAAAATAGTCCTCATAAGGATCTACAAAATGATGAAGGTGGAATTGCCGGAAGATTGGCTGTTACAGCTCTTTTACATAGATTTCAGGAAGTTCTGCGACGATATATTGAAAGCGAAAGGCGAAACGGGAAGTGTCCTTTGCCTAGGTAATAGTAGACTTAAAACTGAAATGTGTTTTTCTATTTCAATGAATACCTGTGACTTTTGTTTAATATACAAGATGAATATATGATATATAAAACTTTACTAGATACAGATTGTCAGAGATATCATTTGTCTTAAAAGCCGTTGCCACTCTCGTAATATCACTCAAAAAGGCGCCTCCAAATAAAGGTATTTATTTTGTTTATAAATAATGTTACTACTCGATGTTTGCATTATAAGTTTAGTTTGCAAATTGAAAGAATATTACACCGTCGGCATTATAGAATTTTTAAAAAATAATTTAAATTTTTATTGAGAATGTAGAAAAACAAATAATGTTCTTTCTACTGCTAGTGTTATCTATTTTGCATATTGAAAGAGAATACATATATATATTATTTATTATATATTATACACGCGCATATACATATATATTTCTTGCAGTTGACAGATCAGTATGGGAACAGCTAATTGGATTGTATCCATACTTAGTGGAGTGCACAATTACAACCAACAAAGCTTCTCGCAAAGATTTAGATACTTGTGTGCAAGTATCCAGATCTTTACGAGAAGCTTTGTTGCAATATCATGATTTATTAAGGGTGCCTAACATCATTCAACATCAATCAACATCTAATGGCGTTAGCTTTCTGAATGAAAATAAAGAGTCGCCGCCGTAAGCATCTGGTATTAAGGTTTTAAACAAGTCTTAGACTGCCGAAATCTGAAACAATGTATGTAGATACAGACTAGATAATTATGTATGATATTTTGACACAACAAATATATGCGCGATTAATATTTTGACTTCGTATGTAAACTAAATGAACTTACTAAATTATACTCTAATTCTATAATATTCGTATATAAACTGTTTAAATATTTTTTTATTTAACTGTTCAAATATTATATTACTGTTTCAAATATTTTAAGGTTTTACTTGATTGTTTTCACAACATCGTATATATGTTTGTGAGATAATCTAATTGCAGTTTATTCCACACGTTTGTATAGCTTATCCTAATGTTTAACAGTCAAATTGCACCGTATATGTTCTATAAATAGAAATAAAACATGTAATGTATAAAAATGTATAGAATATTGAAAGAAAACTATATAAAGATGATTTTAAAAAATTGCACACTAAATATGAACTTCTTGTTAATGGAAAATTGAAATTGTACGTTATCAAATTGATTGCCGTACAAATTTTGTTCCAACTTTGTTTCGAGATTCTTCCGATTTTATTTCATCACACACAAAAGCGATATAATAATTTTGTTAGTGAATTATATGCATGTAATATTAATTTTTATTATTAAAACTGCGCTCTTATATATGTAGTTGAAAATAGTATACATTTATATATATAATACTGTTATCTTATTTCTTCTTTATAGAACATACTAGCGCAATATGGTCGTTCAAATCTAAGATACTATGTATATTGTTTTTTACAACTTATAGTACAATAATCAAAGTTTTACACACGCACACACACACACTATATATATATATATATATATATAACGCAGGCAGTAGCACAAATGCCTTATATACGTAAAGTTGCATTTTTATTACAACTTAAAATACATTGTTAAGATTGAGACGTTATTGATGCAACTTTATGTGTAAAAGCAATTATACTGCCTGTACATACAAACACACAGAAAAATGTTGTATATATTAGAGAATGTAGAAGTCGACTTTTCACATTAATAATGTAAATATAAGATGCAAATATAAAACGATTTTATAAATAATATAAAACTTTTAAGTGCACGCACGTGTCTATTATCTATTATCTATTATCACAAATCATGTAAAATGATATTGAAAGTTATATATAAACAAAATGTAAATAAATCTCCATAAATAGATTATAAAAATGTGTGTATATATATAACTTTCTACAAAAATCATATGTACTAAAGTTATTTTATAATGTATAACCACTAACATTATATATTAGTAAATTTTTATATAATAATCATAACAATGTAATTAATCAAATTATAAAAAATAACTTACAAAAAAGTAAATTCTATTAAGTGTTTAAGTGAGATTTTCTTTCTGTTTATAGTTATAAATCGACTCTAATTTTATCAAAAAGGATAAATTCTTTACCTAATTTAACAAATTACACACTGAACATCAAACAATTAAATTCAATACTTTTAATAAACATTGTGTAAAGATATAAATTGTTATAGGTAATTTCTCTTTATTCTTTTTTAGATTTTGATGTGCTGAATTCATATCTTTTTTAAATTTTGCTATGGAATTTTCAATTTACGGAAAAGCATATTAATCGGTTTTTGCGTCCTTTTTAGCCGTGCCTAACATGTTGACACGTCCTGTCCGAAGTTCGGTTTTGCTATCACTGATCTTATATTAACTTTGTTTTATGGCAAGCACCATAAGGCAAATAAATATACATAAATGAGTGACTAGGATTAGATATATAATGGAACTACCATATCGTGCGCAATCAAAGGAAGTACTTCTCCTCCGACTGTCTTTTGCTACTACGTGCTGAAGATGAAGCAGGAAATATCTGATCTAGATGTACAATATTATTAAATCGCTAAGACTATGCGTATTTGTGTGTTATTTCGTGGCATCATTAAGGTAAGAAGTGGAGAAAATATATTTTTTTAAAAGAATTTCTTTTATTGTGACATTAATGGGAAGAACATAATAAAAAAAAAAAGATGCTAAGACATTTATAGTGGTAAGTCACACCAACGGAATGATCTTAAAGTGACAGGAGGGGAAAATGTTGACACACAAGTTTTGCAATAAACTATATTTATATTTATAAATAAGTAAAACTTAGAATATCTATATACTTAGGAAATTATAAAATATATTTTTAAAAGTTTTACTGTTAAAAAAAATTTGAAAAGTTACTTTTTAACATTTCAGAAATGCTCTTTCTCTCTCTCTCACGCGCGTGTATTCAATCATAATATGAAAATTATAAATAAAATTATAAATCTATGTCAAATGTTCGATTCGCATCTTGTATATCCTATTAACTTTATCATCTCATTATAGTCTTATTTCTTTTGATTTTAATAAGTGAACATTTCCCGAACCAAATATTTTATTTTTTTGTACTTTTCTCTTTTCAGAAACTAAAGTCTTGCATCTTACTCTTATTCTCAATATTTTTTTATTATTATATACAAAATATTAAATAAAAATTGTTTGTTTATGTATAAGTAGTCTATAAAGATTATATATTAGCACAGTATTACACTCTTGTAATTGTTTTTTTAAGAAAATACAATGCAAATATTATTCATTGTTGGTCGTAATCTTAGAAATACGTTACTATGTGTAATTCATGTTCCTCACTTACAGGTACTGATGGTGCTTCAGTAATTGGCGTAGGTGGATCACCATTAGTACATTGACGATTTCTTCCTATAATAACATAAAAAAATATGATTAAAATTTTGATATTAATATTTAAACAACAAATACAAGTAAAAATATTTGTGTATTTAAATATATTGTATATTTAATATATTATATATTTTCCAAAACATTATTTTATGTATTTTTTGCAAATCATGATTGATTGATTTTCTGCCATAAATTTTCTCGACAAAAACAAAATGAAAATGAGTTATGATGTAGAAAAATTTGTAATACACACCGATAACTTTGGTAGCTTAAGTGCCAAACAGTTTGTAATTATATTGCTATTGTTAACATATTTAAAATTTTCATTACGCGTAAAAATTACAAATTGAAAACCATATATCTTCTTCAATATAATTTATTCTGATGTGTTTTATTTTTTTTATTTTAGTTGTATCTTATCCTCTTACCTGAGAATGAATTGGAGCATTTTCGATTAGAGCAAAGTTGACATAGATTCAACAAGTGAAATCTCGACAATGGCATTCGCAATAATACATAAATGTACGGATCCAAAGTAAAATGAGCACATAAAACTATATCAGCCACGACATGAAAAATCCGAATGCATTTTCGTGCAATAATGGCTGTTTGAGGTAACTGTATCGCATATTGAGCTAGTGGAATAGAAATCTACAAAATCAGAAGAAACAAATGCTTTGCATTACATTTCCATTTTCAATTATCAAACTTTTAATTTTTATTAATAGATTTACCATTTGTGGCATCCAGCAGACCACAAAAGATATTGATAACAATTTCATAAGCTTAGAAAATGCTTTTTCTTCAGGTGTAGTTATACCTTCTTGGTTTGGAGGCCCAGCTACATTTAATAAAGGTTTTGCTCTTGATGATGCTTTAGATATTCTTCTTAAAGCACCTGTGCGATGTAATTTTTTCAAAGCTTTGGAAACCGTCAAATTACACGAAACAATAGATGAACATAAAACAGTACCTAAGATAATCAGATAACTTTTAAAATAAGAAATTAGTGATTTAGGTATCTCTCACACACACACACACACACACAAACTTAGATTAGTAAAAAAATTTTATATAATGTATATGTACGTTTTAAATGATATGTATAATGTAAAAAAGTAAGTTACACAACAACAAGAAATCTTTAATCGGTAGTTTATTGTCATTGTCCTGATGTAGGTACTCACCAAAAGTAAACCATACATATGCATAAGCAATATCGGTCGGATCGGTAGCTTCTCTATATCGAACGCATCGTCCACTTTTATAGAAAACGCCGAAACCCAAAACAGGAAGACTAGTTAACACTAGCGAAATTACCCACAGTGCTATTATACAACGCACAATAACTGGATACGTCACCTGCTGGAAAACAGGACATAGGGAGAGTGGAGGCAGAACAGAATAGTTAAGAAGGACCTGTATTCTCAAGTATATATGCTTACACTTGAACACATTTTGCACCAAATTAATTTTAAAACAAATAATAAAAATAATTTTCTGAAGTAAAAATTTTTTTCTTATAAGCAACTAAAAATAACATATATTAACAAAAACTTATGTGTGATTGTGTAGATGAAAATCCCTTATAGTGGGATATACACACTCCATATTTTTCGGCAATTAAATGTGTATACGTGATGTATATTTTATATTATATATATATATAATATGTAATCTATATAATATATATGTGTATACATATAATATATACATCACGTATACACAGAATGTAAGATATTTTGCGCTTCATTAATGCGCATAAATTTTGATAATTAATATTTTTTACAAATAATAGCTTACCTTTTGATAAACAAAAGGCCTGGTCAAAGCTAACCACCGTTCTATCGCCATAATAAATGCGACACAGCCGCTGAAGAGTCCAAAAAATCTCCAGATAATTCGCAAAGAGCAAATTAGTTTTGTAGATGTTACACGGCCTACATAAATTGTAAAATACATTTGCACCAACATACCGAATAATGCTACAAGATCGTTAATTGCCAAACAACGTAGCATTAGCAAATGTTTACGGTTTCTTCCCTGAAACAAAATAATATTAAATCAAATAATGTAGCAAAGCATGGTTAACGATTTGACAACTAGCAAATAATAAATTTTACATCATATATCTAATATATTCAGAGTATATTAGTATATTAGATTATATTAGTATATTAGTATATTTCAGAGTATATTAGTATATTAAATCTAATATTATTCAGAGATATCTATTATTTATGTATTATATATTGCACTGTGTAATGATGGAATATTGTTGCAATACAACCGGAAAGTGTATGGAATACTTTACCACATTTATTTCAATAGCAATTATTAATAGAGAAAAAGGTAATGATAGTCCTTATTTTCATTTTGTACACTAATTTCCTGTTAATATTTAATATTTTAAACTAAAAACTTATAAAATTGTGACATTGCATAATAGGTCAAGAAAAAATAGAAATAATAATGTGATCTCTAGTATAAAATAAGTTAAAAAAATTGACTTTCTTAGAAAACCAATGTAAGTACGTTACAAAAAAACAAAGTATATTGTAATTATGTTACAAACATATATAGTAAAAACAATAAAAGACAGTTATGAAGATAGACTGTTATAGAAGACAAATAGGCAAAAAAGAAATAGAAAGTCTTGATTTTAATAAATATCTTATATTGATTTTTTATTCTTAATATTGTCTTACAGAAAAAACTGTTTTTATAATTTGAAAAATTTTTCTGCTGAAATAAACAATATGTTCCCACATTTCACACACCAAACATTTGTATTCACGTCGTATCCACAGAACCATATTAGCAACATGCCATATCAATATTTAACCTTATGTTAAACTCTAACAATGTAATGCCGAATGAAATATTCAAGAAGAGAAAAAACACTGAATAAACGAGATAAGTCAAAAAATCAAACATTCAGGTAAACTTTAATAACTTTTGAACGGATAGAGACAGAGAATTGAAATTATAAAAGATTTTATAGATTTTATATAATAAAAGCTATCTTTTACTAGGAAAGAGAGAGAGCACATCTTTTATCCCTATGATAAAAGAGAATGAAAGTGGCTTAAAAGTTTTTAAAATGACATGAGAGATCGAGTGGAAGCTTAATTAAAACAATTTCTAAAGACGAGAACACTGCTTTTTGAAAGAGTTTGTTACAATATTCCAATCCAGAAGTATGGTAAATAATATAAATAGTTATAGTATAAAAATATAGTATAAAAATAGTTTTCTTGCGTTATCCAGAATCAGAATAGAAAGAACATGATATCAAGTTCCGTTCGCGCGCGTGTGTATGAATGTGCGAATGAATGTATAGTTGTTTGTTACACATTTATATGACATTCACTTTTTTACAAGAAACTTTCGACAAGAAATTGTAATGTTTATATGAAACAAATACAAAAATGATTATTTTTCTATTGATTATATTAAATTACCTTATTATCTCGTGAGAGAATTACCAAAGCTAATAAATTCCCAATAACACCAATTACATAGACGAATGTTAGCACAAGCTGAGAAGCAAAAGTTACATGTCTCTTTGATACAATTTTCATCATTACATCAGGTATTATTGTTGTATTTGCTACAAGACTGTAATTTTGCCAAGTATTCTCCATGATTGCACTTTTTATAATACTTTTAAGTTCATGTACTTATCTTGTACTTGATTAAAAATCTGTTTTAATATTGTAAAACTGCAATATATATCGATAAGTAACAATGTTCTGATCAAATCGTTGTGTCAACCAATAATCAACACAAACATTACTTATTTTTGAGGAATATTGACTGAAATTATTATATTGCTTTCTTCTGTTTCATATTTTAAATTAATTTAACATTTTATGCTGTATTTATATGAGATATATATTTATTTATATATATGTATATATATGTATATATGTATATATATTGTATATATATTGTATATATATATATATTGTGTATTTTTTGTTTTAGCTAAACGTAATGTGCTAATTCTAATATATTAATTTATCTTTGTATCAATAAGTAGCTCTGATCACTTATGTTTCCATCACAAGAAATTAATGAAATTTCAACTATCAACGACGCAAACTTCCGATTATAGACAGAGAATTTCAAAGTATATTTTAGATTCTTTCAACGATTGAAGTCACTACTTAACTGATCGAAACCACACGATCATATTCAGTTTTATCCGCTGCCATAAGTTGTCTCGATCGCAGCGACGCTTTAGCGTATCGTTCAAAAGTATTCATTAAAAAGTTATTGATAATTTGTTATTATTAAAATTTGCCAAAGCAACATCAGTGATACCAAATATTAAGTTATTGACATTGTATAAAAGTGTATACCAGAAATTTATTTTTTGATATAATTTTGTAAATAAAATGTAGTTTTTATATTACTTTAGTTCTCTTTCTCATCATAAACCTTAAAATATGATTTACTAGTAATTAGTAATTAACCAGAATTGGTAATTATAAACCAAAATTAGTTTTTTTAAAACTTGAATTAAACTTGTTTCAAAAGTAAAAGTTTTTAATATGTGTGCAAAATTAAGATATAGTAAAGTAACTCTTTGTACCTATAAGTAAATATCTCATGATTTTAAGATTTACAATATTATGTATCTATATAAATATGTAATATAATTACTTACTTAATTGATTACTTTTGTAGTGGGATGATAAAATGTACTTGTCTCTCTCACCCCAAAATGATTCGTACAAATTCCGATTCGTTAGCATGCGGCTGAGTATGAATAATGCATATTACACATGCTTTTGTATACAAGACGGCACATCGGTTAATAAATAATTTCAGGCACGATACGATAATGTTCTAAACAAATACTTCGCTTTATCTCTCTTCCAAGGACGCAGGATGTAATAAAGTATGATTCCACTAAAAACATCTATAAATTTTATTTGAATGCAATATTACTTTGAATGTAATATAATTACTTTATTATTTTATTATATTAAAAAGAATTGCTGAATGTTTACCGGTCATCTAATCTTAATCTTAATCTTTTCTTTTATTTCTTCATAATTATTGAATATAAACAATATTTAATCATCAATACATGAAGTATACAAATAAAAATATAGACAAACATTGCTATATTAATTATGTTTGATTTTGATGTATGTTATAAAAAAATGCATAAAAAGAATCGAGTAAATTACTTGATGTTCATTTCGAGCATCTTTTAAAAAAATTTAAAATAATTATCAAATATATGTATGTGTGTGTGATGAATTAAATTATGTATAACGTCTTTAAAAGAGAAACAAATGCTGTAATAACGTAATTATATATTTGTACCTAAATATACATAACTATATATAAGTGTAGTAATAATTATGATTTATAATAATTATACATATGATATTAAATATAATATTCCTTTTAAACAAACATTACAGCATATGTTCATTTTATGAAGACATAATTCTATTTATCATACACATATACACACATAATAAGGAAATATAATAAATTTGAATTGATATAAATTTATGTATATAAAGTAATATTATTTTTATATATAATTAAATCAAATGTGACTAATAATATTACTTTTAAGTATAAATATATTAATATTAAATAAAATCTTTCACCTTATTATAAATATAATTATATTTAACAATTTGTAAAATGCTTTTTTATCTGTTATTCATCTGCTTGAAGTATTTTGAAAGTTGACGTTTAAGAGATCATCTGTAACAGCTGCGTTCCGAAATTCAGTACTGGAAATATTCGCGATATTCGCTATTACTAAAAATCTATACTTTATGCCACATGTGTTATATAAGATTTTCAGTACTCTGGCAGTAATTGGCTGCGTTCAGCAGAACAATTGCTGAGTTGTCGTCTTGTTCAAACTCTACATTAATTTGTTAGTTCGAAATATAAGAGCCAATCACATTTAACTGCCACAGAGCTTGTTTTGCTGAACGCAGTCATATAGTTTTTGAGCTGCGTTCCGAAATTTACTTCTAGTACTGGAAATCTATAATATATGTGACGTAAATTATAGATTTTCAGTGCTGACAGTGAATAACGGAATGCATCTTACATATTTATAGTCGAATGTATATACGGTTGCCTTGGGTACCGCAACCGAGTAAATGTTTTTGACGTAAACAGAAGTAGTTTGTCAGCGTCGATATCCACATCTTCTCGAACGTTAAATTTTCTGACAGTCAATCTCGCGCAAGATGACATCGCTTGATTTGCGACAGCAGAAACTCGAGCAGCAGGTGCGATTTAAATTTGAATAGCAAAGTGAGATTTTTATTTCTGATCGCGTTATAATATATTTGTTAAACTTATGCCAAGAACCTAATTTATATTACATTTTCCCAAACTTATATGACTTATTTGTATCTCAGAAAGAATATTTAATTTATCTGAAGGTGATATTAAATTTTAAAAATACATTATTGTATAAATTATTTATTATATATTGGTGATTTGTACAGAGACAACTAATTGCACAGAAAATGAAGCAGAAGAGACAAACTGGTGCTAGTGGAATGGTACAAGCATCTAATGTGACTAGTGCACAACTTACAAGTCATTCTAAGAAATGGATGAATTCAAAAGAACTTCATGGTGAGAAATAAAAATTAAACCTGTAAAAATAATTAAAATAATATTCATATATTTTGTGCACACGTACACATAGTATATGTATAAACATATACATATATAAAATATATAAAAGATATATATACATGTATATATTTTACAGCATATGATGGTCCACTGCAATATGGTATGTCTCAAACAAACACAGACATAGGAGCCTATGGAGACAGAAAAAATAGTGAAGGAATTTCTGGTATAAATTTATATTAAATATAAAATAATTTATAAAAAATTCTTTTAGTTATGTATTACATAATTTTATTTAAAAGTACATATATTGTTTTAGCAGTGGTAGTCACCGAAAGAAATATGTACGAAAGTTCCCAAAGTACTGATTGTGCTGATGAAGAGTCATCACCTGTAGATCATTTACCTTCAGAATTTGTTCCATTTGGATCTTCACCACTTCGAGTAGGACCATCAGAAGAACCTACTACTCTTATTAATAGAGACAATACTTCCGTATGTGATATTACGTCTTTTGAAAATACATTCTTTTTTTGTAAATGTTATGTTTTTGTAAATTATATCATATTTATATAGTAGAGAAACAAAAAATTACATGTGTATATATCGAATTAATTGTAATAAATGTTTACATATTTTACAGAGTCCAGAATTAGAGGGTAGTGTGGAAGGAAATATCGAACAGTTCGTATTACAACCTGCAAACAAGAAAATGCATTATAAGTGTAGAATAACTCGCGATCGAAAGGGTATGGACCGTGGCCTTTACCCGACTTATTTCTTGCATTTAGAGCGTGATTACGGGAAGAAGGTACGTTTACATTTATTTATTTTGATAATTAAGTTTTTATTTGTTTATATTTGTGTAGATTTTTCTATTGGCTGGTCGAAAAAGGAAAAAAAGCGCGACAAGCAATTATCTGATTTCAACTGATCCTACGGATCTTTCGAGAGGAGGAGAATCTTACGTTGGTAAACTCCGATCGAATTTTCTGGGGTCGCAATTCACGGTTTACGACAACGGATATTCATTGATGAAGGATGACAAACGCGACGAGCGTTCGAATCCGCGACAAGAATTAGCTGCAGTGGTGTATGACACTAATGTTTTAGGTTTTAAAGGACCACGTAAAATGACAGTCATTATACCGGGAATGACTTCCGATCAAAAGAGGATGGAAATTTGTCCGCGAGATGAGTCAGAGACATTACTTGGTAAGCGTATAAAGAATATAAATTTGAATATTAAAGCAATTTTTTCATTGATAATAAGATCCAAAGTGAGTAGAATAGACATTTAAAAGTTTGTTAACATGTTAAAATATTCTGCAACATAATATTACAGTTTTTATTCAGAACGCTGGAAACTGAAACATATGGATAATTTAATAGAATTACATAATAAGACTCCTGTATGGAATGATGACACACAATCATACGTATTGAACTTTCATGGACGAGTAACTCAGGCATCTGTAAAAAATTTTCAAGTTGTTCATGACAGTGATGGTAAGACAGTGATGGGAATATTAAAATATATCTATGTTTTATATGCTATATATTTATATATAAGTGAGAAATATCACTCGGCCTCTGTCGATTCACATATTTACGAATTTATTAAATTTAACTGTATACTGATAAAATGCAACCTAATTTCAGTGGACTACGTTGTAATGCAGTTTGGTCGGGTCGCTGAGGATGTTTTTACAATGGATTACAGATTTCCTCTTTGTACAGTCCAAGCATTTGCCATCGCTTTGAGTAGTTTTGACAGTAAGTTAGCCTGTGAATAACAACAAAGCCGATCAATCGTGAACAATCAGTTAGGTATATATACTTGCCCACAAATTATATCACTTTAAGTAGTTAGCTTTCTAATGGACAATCATTAGAGATTACCTGATATCAGTAGAAATTACTTTGATACGGTACAAGACAATATCAAACTGTCTGTTATAAGAACTCGATCGCATGGAAACGTGAAGTGAGAAATTGAATATACGTATGTGTTCACTTTTCTGTATTTCATCATAACACGAAATATATTTACAAATATTTCAGATTTATTTTTATCATTCAACTTTTATTAAGTTTTTCGTAATAATACAATATTTAATATTTCGTAATAATATAATATTTAAATTATTATCATACTTTATTGTTATATTACAAGAAAGTGCGAAAAAAAGTTCTCAAAGAAGTAGTTGTATGTCTATCAACATAAAAGCGTTAAGCCTTTCGATGAGATTTTCGATAATGCTGGTGTTATATTTGAAGTATTACATATTCTGGCAATTATTTGAAACCATTTATCGAAGTAAGATAATAATTTAATATATTGATAATATAAATTTCTTGATCAGCAATTCGAAAAGTTGACACATTATATTCATTATATGTATTCGACACATTATATGTATATGTACAATTAAATATGTGTTGTTTTTGTATGAGTAATAATTTATACACAGTGTTTGTGAACGTTGTAGGCTACAAATAGATATTATATAATTTTATATAATTTTATTACAGTGCCTTTTGTAAGTTCTAAAACATCACAGTTAGTATTTCTGTTATCGATAATATTATATAAAACTATTCAAAAAACATAGCTATAGTTCTTAAAAGAAACTGTTCTCTTTTCTGTGTTAATAATAATATTTACAAATTAACACAAAGATATAATAAAATCTATTCACATGTTTTACGTAATAAAATATATGCAAAGAAATATATTAATTGAAAGAGTGATGAACATTAAATTTTGCACCTCTTTTTACACAATATTTTTTCGTTATGATTATATGTAATTTCTTTAATAACTTTAATAAAATAATTAACAATGTTCTATTAATATTTTCTACATTCGTAGAGTTAAGAGAGAAGTACATATATACAATAATCTATATGATCAATTTATTATTTTTTATTATCATGTGAAGAGATGTGCAATTTTTTTCAGAAAATTCTGAAAAAGATGAAACATATGAAAGCTTAAAAATATTAATATATCATATAAGCACATTTTTTATTGAATGATTTTTTTTATTGAAATTCTAATGAAAATTCAATATTAAGTAAGAAACATTTTTAAGTGACATTTTATTAATATAGAGATTTTATTAATATAGAGATATTGTTTCGCAAAAATTACATAAAATTATTATGTGTGTATTATTTATAATTATCTGAATATTACATGTTCTTATTTATTTCGTATTATTTTGCAATATGCATAAAGAATTTAATTAAAAACTTTTAAGTAATTAAAGATTTTAAGTAATTTATAGATTAAGTTATGTACACGGACACAAGATGTCATTTTAAAAGCGATCTCTAAGATGCATCTCATGTTAGTTAAGTGATTTTTGCGCATTAATTATGCGCACTATTTATTTTTATATTATAGACACTTTAAGTGCAGATTTACTTGTAATAATATTTTTAACTGGTACCTGTAGCGTAGTCGTAATAACGAATTGTCGTAACTTTATATTTGTATTGTATTCTATTTACATTATAAAATTTGTATATTTCGCGCATTTAATCATAATTATATATGTGCATACTTAATGTGTTAACGTATTTTTACTTCATGTGCATTTCATTGCATATTTCTTACTACTAGTAAATTTTATATGTATTATCTATAATTCATTATTTCTTTTTTTTACAATTGGAACAATATAAATTTTTATTTGTATATGTAATTTTTTATTTATATATGTAATATCATCGAATATTTATTGATAAACAAAAAGCATTTTGCATATTCAGTATATCTAACGGTTTATTTATATCGTACGTTTATTTATATCTGTAATCAAGGAGTATATTTCTAGTCTTTTTTATTGTATCAATAATAACATTTTTATAGTATATTAATTGTAATAAGTTATATATCGTTTTTACAATAACATAAAAAAATGAAAAATTTTTCCAAGATACATTAGTTTATATTCCGAATAAAATAATAAAACTACTTTTAACATAGCGTCGTCACAACTATTGTTTATCTACGTAAAAGTATTTAAAGATGTTTGCGTACAAAAATGTGGTATAAGAGAATTCAAAACTTTATTTACCTTAAAAAACGGATGCATTTGGAATAATAAAGAAACATGCGGAATTGCATATAATAACGTATATATTTATTACAAGCTGAACCGGCTCAGTGGTCTCGCGGCCTGAGTGCGAGGGCTGCGAGTTGGGAGGTCCCGAGTTCGAATCCACACCGTCGGATTTTTTCGGGCCGGTCTCTTTCAAATCGAGTTTATCGATTGAAAAGCGAACTGAATCGAGCCTCCGAATGGATCGTAGATATAAATAGATCGTGGATATAGAAGTGGAGTGGTGAAAATATTGTAACTCTGAGGGGAATCAATTAAACTTCTTTTATCCTATTTATTACAAACTTTTTATAAAAGAAAGTAACATTTTTAATATTTCCAGCATTATTTTGGCAGTAAAATTTGATAGATTACTGAGCGCATTTCTTTGTTTTTTTATCTATAAAACTGTTTTTGTATCTGAAGTAATGTAATAAAGGCACTTAAGGATCTAACACTTATTAACATAAATAAAGATTACAATACGATTATTTTTTGTTTTATTATTTACAATTAATGGACATACACACGACATCAATTCTGATTTGCGATTAAAATTAATTTGAGATTGAGTGTTAAACTGCCTAGAAAATAAATATCAAAGTATATTCTCGTAATATAAAACACATTATTGCTTATATATTATTTTATTTGTTATACGTCAAATAGATTATATCCGGATTTAATCCACTTTATTCGACGACACACGCTCCTTAGAATATTTAAATTAAATTAAAATTTTCTTCGAAGAATAGCGTATCAACATTTGTTCATTGTGCTGAATATGAAATTTGCACTAAGTAAATTAAAATATATCCTTGTATTCTTATTTTTCATAATTATCAATAATATAAAAGTGAAAATTTTTTATAAAATGTATATCTACATATATATTTTACATGTGACTACGACAACATGTAAAATTATAAAATATTGTTAGTTTCTACTATTCTTTTCTGATCAAATATCGAACTTTTGTGTTCAAACAACAAAAGATTTTATTCAGGCGCTAAACGGATGATGTGAACGCACAAATGAACAATCTTCTTACATCATTGTCAATCTCTCTTTTTTTCTCTCTTCTATAGTTTCTTTTCTCAACGCAGTGATATGTGTTTCTCAGGCAATTTGACAAAACATACCAAACAAATTTATCGAAAAGATGTTCACTATCAATAGGACGGAGAGATGAAGTAGATATCGAATTTTATCTGTAAAAGCGTTAATTATATATTTGCAGTCTTTTGTTTTATATATATATATATATATAATTTGTTTTAATTATTTGCAGCCAATTCTTCTTATATATATAGTAAAAACTTTTAACAGAGAAGATATGTAAACAATTTTTGAAATATTATATGTTATTTTTATATACATAAGTTTTTTATATCGTTGTTGTTTGTAGTAACTATTCTTTATGGAAGAAGTAAGTTTGTCTCTACGGCTTTTCATGTGAAATCCCAAGCAAAAACTTCAACTTCTTATATTCTGCAGGAACTACGAACAACATCAATATATGTGTATATATTTATACATCAATGTATGTGTATATATAATTTACAGTTGTAGACAAAAAAGCTGAGACAGATGCCTTTCGATGTGTTTTTGTTAATATAAATCAAACTTGCAAAGTGCAAAGTTTCAAAATTCACCAAAGAAGAAGTATTATCTCAACTGTTTTCTACGGCTATACAGTTTTGAACCCTTAGTTTTGGCAACAATAAAATTTATAGATAATGTAAAAAGAGAGAGACTCTGAATAAGAATGAAAGGAACTAGAAGATCACTAAGATCTAACGCATATGTTGTAGTGCGCAATATATGACTATTTGTTAATACGCGGAAAAAACGCGTACATTTAGTTCTAAAATCAAAATATATGCGATGGCTCTTATGGTCTTAGTTTCTTTAATTGTGATACTATCTCTTATCTCGAATGGTATTTTAACTCAAAATTATATCCAAATTTTTTTCTAACATTACAATTAATAAGCAAATTTTCGAATATTTTTCAAGTTTCTGTGTAACATTGTAAGGCAAAATATTTCCATGCGTATTACCAAACACGCAAATAACGGTTTAAATTATAAGAATGCACATATAGGTTTTAAATAGAAAGTAAATATAACATGACACGAAATACAACACTGTGTAATATTGTAAGGCAAACGTTAATAATAGTAATAATAATTTTTATGGACATTGTTCTGACTTGGAAGCTCACTAATACTGAATTTTTAAACGATTTTATTGGTTTTTTTAACAGAACTAAAAATATACTTATTATTCTTTAATCACCGTGTGTGTGTGTGTGTGTGTGTGTGTGTGTTAATATTGATGTCAATTAAAAACAGAAGTCTGTTTTTTTATATAATTTTACCATATGGATTTTCACGAGCATCCTTTTCTTAAATCAGCTTGAGTTTTTGCATTCGGCCGAGCAAATCTCAAAGCAGGTATACGCGACGCAGGCCTAGGAATTCCGCTTATCACAGTAGCTGATTTGTTTCCAGTATGCCAACTAGTGGGCTGTCTCAACCGAGTCTTGATCTCATTTTTAGGCATTACTTGATTCGGATCCTGCAAATCGATATGTATGTACTACTTTTTATGTAATAACTTACTGCCAAAAATACGAATTCTGACTCTAAGATAGATGTTTCAAGTGTATCAAATTAGATGTGAAAGTTATACATAATTATGTAGAATAGTATTAGTTTTAAACATTAAAAAGAAACAAAGACATTTTATAAACATAAGTTGAAATTAATAAAAATAATATTAATAAAACTTGTTGATAATGTACATACCTCTGTTCTTTTAGCTACTATAACTTTGTCTTTGGTCTTTATAACGTTTCCATCAGGATTTCCTGCTAATATAGAACACATACAACATTTTACTTGCTAAAATAATAAATTTCATTTAATTTTATTAAAAACGAATCATTAATTACCATTTAATGTATGATGAGACCCAGTGGGACTTATTGGAGTACTGCACTTCATATTTAAATCAGTATCTAAAGCATATCTGTCAGTTTCACTGTGCTTTACGCCGTTTTTCAGAATCGGCGAAAGCAAATTCGTTTTTTCTTCTACCCAGGTATTCTCCAGAACCCGTCTATTCGGTTTTGAAGGCAAATCTTGCTTCAAGCCTTAAAAAAAAAGAAAAAACAAATTTATAACTAGGAAAAAAGTTTGCTCAGTATTTGAAAACAATACAAAAGTCTTTATGAGCAAAACAAAAATTGTTAGTAATATTCATATATTTTACAAAAATTAACAGAATTAGGTTTGTTTTTAAGCAAATGTGTTCTCTTCCTTTCTCTCTAATATTGATTTTACATTATAAAAATAATTTGCTTACTCTCTTCCTGCATTCGTACTAAATTATGTAGTTCCTCGATATTCATCGTTCCTTTAACGCACAAATCATGGTTGCTGCTGTCAGAACACGTACTGTGTCTGTCGTCGAGATCGGGAGCGCTCTGAGCACTCTGGATGCTCTCAATGCTTTCCGTTGAGCCGGCGGTTATGTTCTTTATTTGAAATTGCTGATTTGTATTTACGTTGACCTCGAGAAGCCGTTGCTCGGAACCGCTCTTTAGTTTACCGTATGGATGCAACTTACTCGACAACTGCATGTTCTTCGCGACGTTCTGCACGATGTTAGGCTGTGAACCTTTCATGTATCCGATGCTGGATATGCTCGCATAGCTATGCTCGGGCATACCTCCAACAGTCTTCAACGAGCTCAACACAAGATTCGGATTTGACTTCTGCAAAAACTGCGGCAACCTTGACAGTATTTTTTTCTGTTGTTGCTTGTTTGACGGGAGAGGTTTGCAGAATATACCATCTATGTTCGTCGAATGCGTTTCAACAGCGTTACTTGTGGTATTGTCAGTTTTTTCAATAGAATTGTTGCTCTTTTTCGTAAACGTATAAAATTTACGTTGATCCACCGGTAAATCTTTTTGAGCAGTCACGGCCGTATCTTTCTGATCTCTGTATTGATCTGTCATCGCTGTCCATGCCGACTTTCTGTACGTATGATATCTATTTGATAACGCAACGTCAGTTTCATTTCTGGTATTAGCTACGTGAATATTTTCCTTGATGTCTCTTGAGTCGAGATGATCGTTAGCGATGTGATTATATGTTAAGTCCTGATTGCGCTCACAGCTTCGTTGGATTTCCGCTAATAACTCTCGTCTCAACGACGTGGGGGCTTTCAACGTGAAGTACAAACTTTGACACGGCTCGTCCAAATATTTTGCTGCGAGATTCGTATTCAGCATATTTGGGTTTGTCGGTGTAGATCGATTACAGTCAGGCACCTCAAAAGTCATATCTAAGACGTTCTCCGCTGTGTGTGTCTCAAGAAGCGACGTAGATACTTTTTCATCTGTCAAAATATTACACGTTACATTATGATCCACTTTATTCGTATATGCAACAGAGTCATCTGTGTATATGTCACTTTTTATTGATATAGGCAAATTCAATTTCTCAGCACCTTTCGCTGAAGACAGATATGTGATATCTAGATGCTTAACGTCATCACCCGCTTCACTCGGTTGGTGCACGAAAGTAAGGCCGGCATTAGATTCGGTTACAAAAGTGGAAGACAAAGCTATTTCTTCTTTTTCCAAATTCGACCGTGCTGATAACACTTCATCAAGCGTCTCAGTATTATACGTTTCGCTCAAACGTTTATCTGGTTGAATGTTTGAAAAATTTGTGCAATTGATTTTATTGGGCGTGAATGTGTCGTTGCCGTCTTGTATCAAGATCGTTTCGTTATTGCTATTGGAATTTGATTCTTTTCTTACATCGCTACTTATTTGAGCAATATTTTTATCCGTTGGCATTGTGTCGTTAATATTGTATGTTTCGTTTGTAGACGAAATAAGAGACGCATAGAAAAGAGAGGGTTGAGACGTGTTCCACAATATATCATTAAACTCGGGTTCACGCAAATTTATAAACGAATCAATTCCATTGGACTGTGACATATTCAAGAAAGCTTCCATACTTTCCTGTCCTGATATTACTGAATTTTCTCCAGATAAAACATTCATAGACTTTTTTGTAGATGGCTTCAGCATCAGTGGCACAAAATCCGAATCTTTAATCATCTTAGGCGAACATTTTGCCTCCTAAATAATATATGAAATAAATAAAATATTATTAACTCAAATACATGTAAACAAAAATTGCAATTACAATTTAAATAAAATATCACATTGATAAATAACTTACGTGTTCTACGCGCGTATCTGTACTTCCAAGCTTCCATGTATTCTTCAAAGAAGAAGCTAATTCTTCAAAAATTGATTCAAAACTCATTCGAGCTGACCGTTTCTTAGGTCTTGTAAATGTTCTTGTGTCAATGCATTTTTTATTATCTAAATAAATATATTAAAATTAATAACAAAGCAAGAAAGCTATAAGGATGTAGAGATCAGATTATGAACTAAAATTAAATAAGTAATCGGTCTGCTTTATTAATACAAAAATAAAAGACAGTAATATTTTCAACTCATTATTCAAATCTTCTTCAGTCAATACATGTAAAAAATGTCTAACTAATAAAATAAATTAACAGAATAAAGCTGACAAAACTTCAAAAAACTAGCCAAACTATAGTATATAAATATATAAATAGTTACACAAGAATCAATTTGACAATAACAGTCATTCATGGCAAATAATTACTGTGAATACATAAAACTAAAAACATTTTCTGCATCTGTTTACAGATGGTCAATTTGGCCTTTATATCTTTATATATTTAAAGATTATAAGCATGTATTAAATTGAAAAGACTTAGTAAATAGTATACTGCAATTTAATAAAGTTTCATACTTGTAACATCTACTTCTGGTTCTGTCTTCAGCCAGGCATATAAATCATGAACTGCAGATTCAGTTGAGCATTGTAAAGGTATGTACAACCTTATAAAAGACAGTTAGATATTGTTTAGTATCTATTTCAAAATTGTTCTAAATCTATATGTTATACAACAACTAGAAAAAAAAAATTGATAAATACTTTTAAAAAATAAGTACAATTTATCTCAAGAAAAAAAGTAATATATACTAAATATGAAAAAAAGTAAAAGAAATATCTATAGTCATTAAGACTATACTTCCACAAATATGAAATGTTTCCTTTTAAAGTAATATATTTTTTCTAATGTAATATATGACATATGTTTATTTTTTTTTTTTCAAAGTATTGCTAAGAAAATAAAACATAGAATTGAACTATATGAGAAAAATAATAAGATCAGTAAGAGTCAAACACTGAATATACATGCAAAAAGGATATAAATTCTCTTAATGTGTAAATTATAATAAACACATACACACACACACACACACACATACACACACACACACACACAACTTGAATTAATTTACACATTTAAAAAAATTTACTTTGTACATCCAGTTTCCCTCATATAGTTGAATTCCAAAAGAGTCTTATACAATCTATATAATTTATATATTTGTTATGTTCCAAGAAGATGCCAGATGATCAACAGGCAATGACAAGAAAATGTAACACACACCAATCATCGTTGTCGTTAATTTGGAAGTCTGATAAATCAATGCGATCATCGACAAGGTAGCCGTCGTGGATACACTCTGTATACACAGAAACAACTTCGTTCGCATCCGTTGTTGACATATTTATCCGCGGTTGAGTGTAATCAAATCGGCAATAGACACATATTTTTACAGTTCGCTGGATGCTCGTTCCGAGAACACGAAAACAACACTATGGCGGGAGAAGAGGGGAGAAACAAGAAACACCATGGATTT
Source organism: Pseudomyrmex flavicornis (assembly GCA_014825475.1). NCBI lineage: Eukaryota > Metazoa > Arthropoda > Insecta > Hymenoptera > Formicidae > Pseudomyrmex > Pseudomyrmex flavicornis. The sequence continues at coordinate 145 of QVNW01000889.1, read as the reverse complement.
TATTCGCGACGAAAAGCAACGACAAGATTCGTTGTCAGTGACAAGCAACATGAAAGAAAAAAAACTTTATTGCAATCGTCAGTTAAATCCCGTCGCGAACATAACCACGGTAAACACAAAAATGTCGTTATTTTTGACGAGCTAA
>QVNW01000888.1:0-117740 GCA_014825475.1 Pseudomyrmex flavicornis | reverse complement strand
GATATATATCGATATGCGATATATATATCGAAATGCGATATTATGATGTTCGCATAGAAAAATCTTATTCCTGTTCAAAACGCTACTTAATGTAGTAATACTATGTACTATTGCAACAAAAATATTTTATATCGACGCGATCTACGTTAAATTTTTAATAATCCATTAGAAATTCATTAATTTTGTTAAATTAATTTAACAAATATAGCGTTTAACTTGGCAAATGAGAAGCTACGCAACGACTTCGTGCGTGAAATACTCGTACTTATATGCTGACTCATTCGGTATCCTATATTTAACTTGACAGCGAACACGATGTCTTCTGTTGCTCGCTTAAAAAGGGATTGACACTCGCTAACTTAGCGCGTACACGCACTTCGACCACACATCGTTGCGCATTCTTCAGACCGAAAGCAAACTCACAGGCAATATTGCCATCAAAATAGTTCCACATTTTTAAGATGCTCTTAATATTTACATTATACTCAATAAAAAGATTATTAATATGTGTGACGGCAATCGTTTCGCCGATTATAATAACCTCATTGTGAAATAATCTTTGGAAGTTGTAATTAAAACTTTATCAATTTTTTAAATTGTATATCGGATACATGTGTGTTGCGTATGTTATTAATAAAAAAAAGATATAATAATCAATGTATTATTACATATTAATGATATCGGAATTATATTAACGTACAAATCGCCACGTTCTCCTTCCTTATAAGGAGACCGATCGATGTAGCATAGCGAGCCGGCCGGGAGCAATGACGACAACTGATCGATCGTTCGGCCGATCGGTTGGATCGATCGGATTACCGGCATGCACGATCCTCGTCGCACCCGCCGAGTCATATCGACGTTACCGGATCGATTACAGGGCGAAACGACAAGAACCTCGAATGGAACGGCAGGAAGGACGTTATTGAATTACCATAAAACGCCATGATTAATGCAAGGTAAACGAATATAACGCCGCAGAAACCGCAGCTTGTCCTGCAGCAGTTAGAGAGTATCTCTCTCCCCTCGCGATGGGGTTTCCCGTATACTTACATTGCCACATCTCTTATCACGTTGTCGCATCTGTATCCGTGAAAATACGGTGTCAGTTACAGTACCGAGTTTCACAGCGCAATCATTATCATTATATAATATATATAATAATAATAACAACTTTATATTAAAGAGTAAAATAATAATATACAAATTTCGATGAATTCGATATAAAAGAATTTTAAATACTTAGCACCACGTAATGAATACAAACAATCTTGCTCGACTATACACGTTCTTGTCTACTTGTTGCTCGAGCGTGGAATAAACAACGTTAATTCGGCAAAACGTCAAAAAGATATGATTAGTTTTTAATTAAAATATGAGATTCACGCAACAGCAAGCAGAATAATCAAAAAGATCAAAATATTGTACTCGCGTGTATGGAAGAAAAAAAAAGTGTGTGTATGTTTGTAATTACACAGCTCCATTAACGTCGTTTTGACACCCGACAGCAAGCAATTCGCCTTGAGAATGTAGTCGCAGACAAAATGGACAATTGATCAGCTGCGATCAGACGCGCAGCCCTCACTTAATGAAGGTAATTAAGTTTTTCTGCATCTCTAAGTCGCCACCACGACCACGCGCATGATGGATGTTTTGTCCGATCCTGTACAAAAGTAGTAGCACGCACAGAGAGATGAGGGGAAGACCGGGCGACCAAATAGACTCAGAAGACGAATGAAAAATTAGTCCTTCGGAAGAGAAAGAGAGAAGGAGAAAGAGAGAAAGAGAGAGCGTCGTTTTTGCGTCGTTCTCGCCATCCTTTCGTCTCCTCGGGCAACGATCTGATTGCCGTCTCAGATGCGATGCATCGATGCGCCTGTTACATTATTACGCGAATTAATTTGATTTATTACAGAAAGCGCGAGGGTGGGAGAGAGAAAGAACGATGCAACGAAAATTGTAGCGGAGTTTGACGCGCTCGCTCGTCCGGAGATTGTTGATCGAGAAGATCAAGGGATGTCAAGGAACCAGCATCCTTTATGGTCGCGAGAACAGTTGATCGTGTAAAAAAAGAGCCGCAGAAAATGGTCGCAAGAATATTACACGCGAATTGAATCGTGGCGGACGTAAGCGAGGTATTCGCCGCGTCATTATAAGTCGATTAGCGAGTGTGTACGTGCACGGAAGACACATTTCACACAAATAGTGAAGATACAGCAAAAGCTTACGCGTTACTTGCCTTATCCAACTCTTCTGCGATGGGATAGTGAACTTACGAGAAATGCAAACGTGCGCCGAGCGATTTGCACTTTAACGCTAAGTGGCAAAAAACTCGAAAGGTGAAAAATTAGGCGCGATGTTGTTTTATATAATTTAAATGACATTGTGGTCGCTGCATAAATAACGATTATTTATGCTCGCACGTTTTTTTTTTTTTTTTAATTATGACAAGCTGGTTATAGAAAAGGAAATCGCGAAAAAGAAATGACGGAAAAAATCAAACAAGAGATAGACAGCGAAAAAAATCTGTAGATCTGAGGAAGCGCTGGCAGACAATGAGTCGTTCAATTTAGCCTTTTTTCAAATACCTTTCAGGAAGAGATTGAAATAATTACCGAGATTCAGAGCGAGAGAAAGAGCGAATTAACCGACTTTCTCTTTTTCTCTCTCTCTCTCCCTTCTAGCAAAGCGAGGAAACGATCACGTTGGCTAAAATTCTCATTCGGGACGATTACCTTATTAGCACAAACAACTTCTGGTAACAAGAGACGGGATATATGCTATGTATGCGATGTATGTTTACGCGCATCCATCTATTTGCACGGGAGCTGCACTTGTACGAAAGAGGGATGCGTTCCGCAAACAAGCATGCAAGCGGCACGCGCGCGCGCACTATTATTTTATCTAATCACGTCGAAGATACAAGACACTTGCGCCTCGCAAGTTAGGAACGCGCGTATTTATCAAAATAACAATAATATGTACGAAAAGCGGCAATAATTATACTTTTTGATTAAATGCAATATATATGTACGTATATTTTTATTTATACGTTGAATGTTTTTTTTAACAATAACAACACGTGTATACAATATACGTATTGTTGTAAAAACAAAAACAAAAAAAAAAAAAAAAGAAAAATGAGAAAAAGAAAACGACAACGGCATCCATTGCGAATGGAATAGCGATATCCAGGACGGTTTCGTAATGAATATAAATACCAAGATGCGTAATTCGAGCACGGGCAATTAAGCACCGCGAGCGAAGAATTAAGTCCCGCGGGCCTAAGCGGGGAAACCCCGCAAGCACGTACACGAAGAGCAGATTTCTCGGGCGCAAGGTGGCGAATGCGTGGCGGGTGACGGTGGTTGGGTTCGTGATGGCGATAGTGGCCGGCGGTAGTGATGGTGGTGGTGGTGGTGGTAGATGGATTCGCGGTGAAGTCGGTGCGGAACGACGGCAATTAATAGCGGGTGCCTATGGAACGCCTGCGGAAGTAAAAATAAAGCGGCACGAAGCGCGCCCCTTTGGCGGCACCATGGTCGAGAGTCATTAAGCAGTCGGCGGGGGTAAGATGAGACGTGAGAGGGGAAAATCCGACTGAGCAGAAGAGAGAGACGCGAGAGGGGACGCGAGAGCGTTGTATAATGTCCCGTGCATTACCGCGCGTGATAGCGAAACGCGCACGCTTGCACGCTTGTGATGCCAGTGGCACGGATCGAACAATAAAATCTATAATTGCTCGTAATTGCTCGAGACTACGTGTCGTTCTTCTCGATCGGGTGCGAGAGGAAGGAAGGGAGAGACCGCAACACAGACTTTGAGAGTTTGAAAAGTAAAATTACAATTTTCTAAAAAAAAGAATCTTGTTTTTTAAATTTTCTTTAAGAAAATTTCCGCAGTTTATGCATCGCAGTTGTCACTTTTTTTTCGCGATTCCCTCTGAGACTTGCGTGGAATTGCCCCCGTATTTTTATTAGCGGTATAAACGCCGCTATATCACTATATATATATATATATGTATATTTTTTACGACACTCCGCGAGCGTGCAGTTATCCTCCGCAATCATCCTTCATTAGTGGCGGTATTTTCAGTCGTATAAACGATTTCTTTATTCATATACGCCCGAGGAACAATTAAGACCGAGTAACTGTATCGGTTACTGTATTGCGCGACGGCCCGGTATATTGTCGGCCGGCTCGCGATCTTCTTGCGGGAGCGTGTGTGTGTGTGTCTAATCCCGACACGCAGCCGACATTACCGCGAATAGGGATAAAAGGGTGTGTGTGTGTGTGTGTGTGCGTGCGTGCGCGCGTTTGTGTGCAGAGGAACACGTCGATTAAGGAGGTGTCTATGGGAATTTATGCCGGCGTTAATTCACGGCAGCGAGCTCTCGGGGCCTCGGCTTCGTTATTAGTCCTTTGCTCTCGTTTAACAGCGGGCAATAACGAGCGAACTACCCAGCAACGCGATAATAAAGCAACAACTATAATGACGGCAAGAAAGGAGCTTCATTGCTCCATTACTCTTATCGTCATCTTCGACGAACGCGTTTCCCATTGTCAGGCCCGCGCGAAATTGCCCGCGCTGTGTAATCGCGGAACATTAAACCGCGCTCCGCTCCCGAACAAAACTCCAGCCGATGTGTTTTTAGCAAATATTTCTGATTATTTTTCAAATAATTCGAGAATTTTGCGCGCAACACTAAATTTGCGTTATCAGAAATGTATTTAGCATGGAATTATATTTATAGTACAGTCTTCTACTTTTTTATTTTTCAAAACTTTCCTGAAATTTAATATCGAACGTATACTAACACTTCGACGCATTCTCTCGGCCCGGAGATATCAATCCAAGTTGTACGCGCAAACAAAAACCTGACGTAAAGCATAATCCCCATGATAGTATTTCGACCTTTGTCGGCGGGAATATTTCAGTAGCAATCATATCGGTAATTCTCCGGCTGATTGTCCCTGACCGCAGCTCGATCCACGAATGGGCAGCCGTTCGTTATTTTATTCCAACCTTATTTGGCCGATGGATAAAACTCTAACGGACTCCGGACGAAACGCGGTCTCGCTTCGCATAAGAACACAGCGGGCCCAGAGAGAGAGAGAGAGAGAGAGAGAGAGGGTGGGGTGATGCGCGAGATCAAAAGATCAGCATAAACGATCCAATCAGTCGGATAATTCGTCGTGATTGCGCGGAATTCGTGCCGGCGCGCGTTTCTGCTACCGTACTACTGACCATCGCGTGATTACCACGAAAACAATCGTCCTCCCGTCCGTTTACCGAGGCCCACGTGAGCCGTTCGCACACTTCCGATCACTTATCCTGCGTATATACCTTCGTCGACCGAAACCCAATTTGCTTGTCGACAAATATTGAAGCAGTGAATAAAGTAGTCCGTAGTAGGTATCATCGCGGTGTCATGTCAAGGCACACTCGGCGATATTATTTTTTTTTTTTTTTTTTTTTTAATTCTCGTCGGTCGAACGATCGGCTTTCCTGTGTGTGTGTGTTTTTTTTTTCGTCGCTTTTAATAGAGAATACATCACACCTTTGAATGATACAGCGTGTCGTGTCCGCGGACGATTACGACCCGGTGGATGTTCTTAAAGATCATGGACACTGCGTGGCACGGTCAATTAGCCATCGAGATCGTCACCTGGGTCTCATATTTCCAACGTGGGAGGTCCGGTGCGTCTCTTCCGAGGGGATGAGCACATGGAACTCCGTAAGAGGCTTCCATCGTGTGCTGTTTTCTGCGCGACGGAATGCGTGCGTGCGCGCGCGTACGCACGTCACGATTTAGATTTGAGAGAAGGAGAGGAAGCAAGAAATTGCGGAGATTTTATTCTGAAATTAATTCTTCGATATTTTTTTTCCATAAGATAGTTTGTAAAGATTCTCGTGACATTCCAACCGAGAAACCGAGATAACCAAGTTTTAAATCAGTTTTTTTATAAACACGCCGTGTTGTTTGCTTTTTGATATTTATTCGATTTTCACAAGAAATTCGGATACTTCAAATTATCCTCCAAATAATTAAAATTATTCACTTCTCTTCTCGCGCGTTCTTTCGTGATTCCCGGTTTCCATAAACCGAAAAGTGCAACACCACGACGAGGTACTCGGCTCGAGCGGCAATTAATCTATCAATCACCGGATACGTGCGGAGGAACGGTCAAGTGGTTAGCTGTGTAACGTCAGTCAAATCTGGGGCGGCTAAGCGCTCAAAAACCGTGGCTAACCTTCGTGTAAAGCCCTGGCTGATGCGGGACAATTTTCGAAGTCCGAAAACCTCTTAGAAAGATTAATGGTCCCGAATTTCCTTTTTCGAGTTATTCGTCGTTCGCGCGTTTACGGCAATCGACGTAACACACGATCGTTAATATACTTCCATATAATAAAAGTAATCGTCAACGAACTCGTGTGCTTTGTTATTATTGCGTTATTGTTATTAGTCTAAATAAAATTCGGTCAATATATTGTCTGATAAAAAAAAAAGAAAAACCTAATCTAAAACGGTGTCTATTCACTCGAAAAAATTTGCGCAATTTATATGTGACTTATATTCTCCTCTCTATGTGCAACATGCCCGAGATATCTCCGTTCTCTTAATTAACTTGCGACGACAAGCGATCAAATTCTCGACGAGGTGTCATCTTGTTTGTTGCAACATTATTCAATGAAAAAATGTCAATTTTTTTTTTTTAATAAAATTAAGTCAATTGTGTCGCTCGTTTGATGCGATGGAGAGTTAATTAACATTACACAGCGGTCGTTATTATTCTTACGACGTAATATCAGCAATATAGATCTAAAGTTCGCTCCGCCAATGTCAAATATTGCGAGCACAAATATCACGATACGTGATGTTTGATCGCCGTGCGGAAGCACGTGCGAGCATAGGTTCTACGGTGGTTTCCTAACCGATAAGATCCGTTCCGAGTATTCGGCCTTTCGTTCTTTCATGGCGCGAAGCTAAATCCGTTAAGAATCGACTGCGAGCCTTCATGAGGCCGTCGTGCAATCACGGAGTTTCTGCAATTTCTCCGTGGAGACCAGCCTCCTCCCGCCTTCGCAATGTTGGCCCGCCCCCTCTCTCCTTTCTCCATCGTACATATGTAAATCTCGATCTGGGACAATTACGCTAAAACGGGGTGGCGTGCCGCCAAGTGGTTACGTTGGCCACACTACCGGGAGCTTATTATACTAACAAATAGCCCGTGGAGTTTCAGTGCCTAATCATCGCGTATCATGGCACGCACACACACATATACGCACATATATATCGTGCAAATACGTATACTTGCCCCACACTTGCAAACGTAAAAGCGCCCTTAGAGACGCGCGCGAGACAGAGATATATCAACAGGCCGTGAGTTGGGGGGGTTGATACCGTGTAACGGGAACGAAGCGAAGGCGATGAAACACACACAAAGAAAGATAGAAGTAGAATTCTCCCGACCGAAGGCCGTCGCATTAACCGAACGTTACTGTTGGAAATTATATCGTGAAAATCACGATACTTCTCGCAAAATCGTGATGCGAGACTTGACGTTCGATCTGCCAACACCGCGCAGTGAGAAATACTTAATGAAATTTCTGACTAGCGTGCTAATATAAATGTATATAAATACAAATAAATAAATAATTAAATATATATATATATATATGCGCATATATGTATATATATTACACTAGGAAAGTACCGAAATATATCCGGAAATTATTCCGGTATCCGGTCAATCGGGTTACTTTTTTACAATCCCAGCCGGATAGCCGGATAATAATATCTGGCTATCCGGTCTATTCGGCTTTTTTCCGGTAATTAAATTCAAAAAAGAATTAAATTTATATTCAAAAATTCAAAAAATATATATATATATTCAAAGTCACAAAACTGCGTTAGTATATTTTTTTTTTTTTTAACATTGTACGCTCGCACAGCCCGGCGACCAAATTTAAAAGCTTTTGTATTAAAAATATAATGAGCGTGTCATATGTCATTGTTCTGTTCATATGATTGCGACGAACTCAACGTACGTAAGTCGAATAATTGCGAACCATGTGTCCCGCGCTCATTGAGGCGGATAATAATTGGAAAATATCACCCTTTCTACGTTGTTATTGTTGTCACAAAAGAGACCCGGCAGCTTCGGCGTATTAGTGCCGCACGAGCATGTAACCGCAAAAGCGACCAACAGACCCAACCATTATAAATGCATTAACTCTCCCCTTAGTTTTGTCTCCTCTTTTTTTTTACCTTTATCGCGGCGATGTGCCATTTTTTCGCCTCTTCCCAGTTGGACGTTTGCTGATATTCCTCGCGTTTATCGCTGCGATCGTAATGAGTCTTTGTGATTTTGAAGATTAAAGGAATTAAAAAAAAAAGAAACATTACAAGTGAATATATTACAAACAATATTGCGCATAAACAAGAGTAAATTATATCATGTATAATAATTTTATTGCGTGCATTGCACATAGACCTCTCCCATAAACGGAAATACTAGCCTATTTGAGCAAACATGATTTAACCCTTTCACTGCGACGAAGTCTAAGCCGAATGTCGAATTTTCGTGCATATATGTAACATATATATATATATATATATGTATATTACATATACACAATTAATATATTTCGTGGGGTGCCCTGCTCCCATACCACCCCTAGCTACTTCTTTTACTCTGCTCTCTTTCTCTTATTCTCTCGCGATTCTGCGATGATGTATAGTCGCGAATATAGGCCACAATTCTTCCCTCTTTGCTCCTCTCACACTCCTACCTCGCCCTCCTCCGATATGGCCCTGCTCGCCCTTTTGTGACAGGCTGGGAATAGGGGAGGTCGCAGTAAAATCGTTCATGAATTTTAAACAGGCACCTCTGAATCGCGATCATTTCTCATTTTTCTGCCGGCACGTCGGAGGCGCAAGAAGGACGAGCGTGTCCGAGCGCGAGAATGAAAGAAGAAAAGAGAGGAGTGACGGTGACAGACAGCACCGAGAGCCGCGTGCGATTATATGATGAGTAATGTTTTTTAATATCCCCACTTTTGGCTTGGGTTGGCCGGTGATTTTCGAGTGCAGCCACTCTAAAACACCCTTAATTGCCCCACGGTTTTTTTTTTTTTTTATTATTATAGTTGTCGGCTAGGATCTAGGGTACGAAAAGTATCGAGGGGACGGGAGAGGCTCTCAGAGAGAAATGACGGGAAGAAGAATCATTGATTTATCGCTGCTGCGAGATGGTCGAGGGACCGCTTGATCTCGTTTCGAGTACAACGAAAAAGGAGAATGAGCCGACGACGGCTCAGGGAGATAAAGGTTACAGAGAGTCGCGAGAAAAGTGTAACGATCGAACTAATGATCGTGCAATCCCTCGAGATGGTGTTAGAAAAAAAAAATTCCGTTCCTTCTTTCTTTTGCCGACAACGAACGTCTAAGAAATCGATCGCGCGTCGCCCTAAACTGACGCGCTTTTCCCGTCGACGACGTGTTTGTGTGTCGGGTGTCAAAGGGTGTTGCTTTGAAATCTTGGAGTGACTAGCATGTGCGACACCCTTCGCGCGCGAAGAGTGTCACGTTGTGAAAGGGAGGCGGTCAACGTGTCAGAACGTTACGAGCGCACAAATTAACCCGAAAATTACTATTCTTTTTCGTGTTTCTCCCCAACGAGAGAGAAACAGAGCGGCAGTATTTCACTATTTTTAATTGTCTACATTGTTTTCGCAATCCATTATCGTTAGGATTCGAGCGGTAGTTGGGGAGAAACACTGAAGAGTTATTACACGGCACTGTATTTTAATACAACCGAGTAAAGATACTTTATTCGCTATTGTTATACAACGTCTTTTTTTAGTGCGCGGTTACAACTGCCAAAGAGACGATTCCGTTGGCTGTTCGCTAGCGATTGCCGTGTTTGTCGGCACTTGTTTTCTCGCGAATCGGTAAAATTCGGCAGGTCCGATCGTCTACGAACGTTGTTTACCGGCAGTTGTTTTGCTCACGCCAAAAGCACGTGAGTCAGAAACGTGTACACGTGTACAGTCGTTGCTGTATAATATTCTGGAAAGATTCGCTTACATTATATTCTTTGATAGCAAACTCGTTTGTTTGTTTTAATCGCCGCTGTCGATCGTTCTTTGGCACGTGAAGGATATCGGGTCGATCGAGATTTATTTCGGAAGATTTCGGATGTCTCTCTTTCAAAAAAAAAAAAAAAAAAAAAAAAAAAAAAAAAAAAAAAAAATAAGAAGATATACATCCGTATCGTGCCGCGACGCCCCCCACCGGTGGTCTGAGATTAGTCCTCGGAGCTCTCGTCAGAACGAGAGAGAAGGTCCGGCTCCGCTCTCTCGCCGCGGTAAATCATCAGTTAGCCGTACGCAGAAAATCAGGATCGTGCTCAAACATTCGCCTTTGGAGTCTCGCAGCAGGCGCCTCCGCACGACCGTCTAATCTATTAATACATGAGAGTGCTGTGTATATTTATAGCCCTGATGACACAACTAAAATATATCGGCTAATTTTTAGTCGATATTTCGATTGTATTCTCGAACGCTAATTAATTTTCGAGTCGAGTAAAACAAAAAAACAAATCGATCGATTTGACACTAGGCGCGAGTTTAAAAAATATTTTTGGACCACCGGAGGAGGAGGAGGCGCGCAATAAATCTGAAAAACTTTCTATCAATACTTTCCGCGCGATGGTGTTATGACATTGTGCCGTGTCACTACACGACAACAACATCGTCAGCGCGTCTACACAACACACGTCGCAATCGTGAGAATCTACTTCTTTTCTTCTGTAACGCCGGAAGAACGACGTGGGCTTCCCACGCCTTCTGTCGGTAAACCGCTTTATAACGGGTCGGCTTGATTTCGCGGATACTTACTGCCGAACGCGCGTTTCTCGCTTCTTCGATCCGCAAGCACGTCCGGCGCAAGACGAAAAGAGTTAATAAGAAGATTATAGCATGGCGGTGGGGGAGAGAGCGACAAATGCGCCATGCAAATGCATCGTTACCGCGAGCATGCTCGCGACTGTTATCGCGCGCCACCCGATTAGCCCCCGTTTTTCTAGCTATTTCATAAATTTTTGCGTCGACCCCGGCACGAAATCACGCTTACCGTGACGTTCGCGCGTTAAGCTTGTGTGTAATTCAGTTATTACGTTACAGACTTTTCGAATAATTGTTCACGACACCAATTATTCGACGTCGTAGGATATTTGTCTTTTCTTCAGATCCCCAGCTGATCGCCAATTCGGTCTTTAACAATTGCACGCTGAGACATTCGTGTTTGAACAAATATTTCTTTTTATACACGTCTGTCTGTGCGCGTGCGTGCGTATGCGAGCAGTTGTTACTATCGATTGACTCAACTGTAAAAAGTCAACATTTTGAACAGTTGCTCGCTCTAGTGCAAATATAATCTATCACGAATCTACCGCGTTACGAGAAAAAATAATTTAAAATTAATTAACCGTCACATATATATAATTGTATGTATACAATTTTTACACGAGTCTCGGAAATAGTGTAATCCATTTGTATTCGGCTGTAAATGGCTACATTACATACACCCCTTTCGAAATTAGAAGGTTATAGATGTGCCACTGCGAAGAAAAGAGTGCACCCCGCAGCTGTCTGCCGCGAGAGGGTAGACGCTATTAAGAGAGGTTTGCCCGAGACCCGTTGTTTATGCGGCGGAAGTGAACTATAATCAGACCACGGTGCACAAAACCGCAACGATATTACTGTCATTTCAACGGACTCGCCCCCGCCCGGGCGAGAGAGTCCTCACGGTCGAGCGCTGGACGAGACCTGGAAATTAAATGTTTGAAATCGTTTCGTCATTATCTGAACTGAGGGAAAAGGGTTCGGGGAATAGTCGTCTCGGTGATCGCTCAGAGTCAGGAGAGACTCGCGAAGTTAAGTTTATATTTGGCGCCTTTTTTTACTTTTATTTTTTTTCTTAAAAAGATAAGTTTTTTAAAAGAGTAAGGTTTTTTACTCGATAAAATCTTCGCTGAGGTATAAAAAATATCTCTCATTCTCAATTCTTCGATATCTCGCATAATAGAGATACATGTGTCTGTCTAATTAAATATATGAGAGATATTCTGAATTGATCAAATGGCCTATGGTAATCTCGCGGCGAATGCGGCGAGTTGGAAAGCCCAAAGTTCAAATCCACATTGTCGGATTTTTCCGGTCCCTTTCAAGTCGTCGAGTTTATCGATTGAAAAGCGAAATGTGAATCGAGCCTCCAATCAGCTTGAATGGATTGTGTGGATATAGAAGTGGAATGTAGAAAAATATTGTAACTCTGAGGGGAATCAATTTTAATTTTGCAAAATAGTATTAATATTTTGTTTTTAGTTTATATAAATATCAAATAAATATTAAGATCAATTAATTAACTCGTGTGTAATTAATTGATAATTACGCTGCTCCGAAACATTACGTGCTACACGTCGGAGAAGTTGGCGGATTACGCTGCTCGCGCTGCAAGCGCTTTGACATAATATCCGCGCGGCAGCTGGCTACGCGCTGAAATTCTACGAGCCAATTATACGTGTTTCCGACGTGGAAGGTGGAGATAGTTGAGCGGGTCACGGGAGTGCATTCCGCGGGCAACGAGCTTTAAGGTACGGGACCGGTTAATGAATTGTATTTCATTTCTGTTGCTACGAGACGTGTAATTTCGCCTCTCTCCGAGTTCGTCTAATTAGGCGGAGACATCTGTGCGCAGAGGAATTTTGAATGCGATTAAAATCTCCGGAGAATACTATATCTCCGGGCCGGGTCACTCGGAACTATTTAATCGTGCGCGCAAGTGCGTGTTCGTTTCGTTACGCGGCGTTTGTTCCGAACGCGATAATCAAACGCTTGGACGGCGGGTGCGCGTTCACGGCGTTTCTCTCTCTTTTACTTTTTTTTTTTCTTTTCTTCCTGTTCGCGCGCATTTATCGAGCGATAATGAAATGTTCGGCATGTGAATTATAAGTTATTCGTCAGCAAGGTCGTCAGTCAGCGAGAGACGCTTTCGAGAACGGCGCGCAATTCGCAAACTGCTCGATCCCGCACACGATTTCCACAAGCACGTCTCTCGCTCTCTACCCCGGTGTCTGTAATTTCGCGCTAATCCCACTTCGGCGCGCGGAGGAAAATATTATCCCACGTGCCAATCGCAATGTAATTCTCTCTCTCTCTCTATCTATTATAGACGACCCGCCGGCGTGCGCATGCCTACGTAGCCGCGAACTTTTGATCTTATCAACGCGATATTATTACATCATAAATACGGAAACGGGCGCGCTGACGTATCTCTTATTGAGGAACTCGGAGGATCTGTAAACGTCTAATCTCGAATGTAATAAACCACGAGAACGGCCCGTTCTCGAAAGTCTCCCGCGTTCCGCCTTAACACACATCAGTCTTGCGAGAGTGCTGTATTAATAAATCACCGTGTTCGTTCCGTAATTCACGAGACTCGGTAAAGAAACTCGGTAACGTCAATGAATTGTTTTATTGATCTCCGACGACAATACGACCGTTTTACCGCAAGATATATTATTTTCTCTAAATTAAATAACACATTAAATGCACAAATTACACATTAAAACGAGAAACGATACGTTTAAGAATAATAATTCTTATATTTACGAAGCAATCGATCATTTCGCCCTCATTAAAGTAGTAACACGTTACACCGTGTCCGTAAATTACGAAACGCTATTTTCGCGGCGCAATCGCGGCCTTTCTATCTAATATACAGCGAACGATCCATCTGTTCGCCTCGCGCGCGCTTCCGCAGACAGGAATCCCTTCCCCCGTCCGATCTTATCGCCGTAATATTACGTCGCAATCGAAAACGTCGTTATCGGAGAAGAAACCGCGTGTCTATCCCCTCGATCCGTATCTGGGATTTAAATTGCACTTTAAAATTCGACGGCTTTCAGTCTTTGAACAGTTCTCTCGTCGGTAGTATCGCGTAATTTGTAAACTGTTATCCGCGGTGCCGATCGCGCAATCGCTGCCATCGATCCTCGGCCTTTACAGACGTAAAATCGCGAGGATTGCACTTTTGATCTTATCGTCATAACATCGTTGCGGTACATATCGCTCACATATACAGGTGTCTGTTGAAATTCGCATACAATTTTATGCCAGCTGACAGATCCTGACGTTATTTAATAAAGTTGCAAGTTATTTGATTAAAAATTACGTTTTTGTTTTCTTTTTCTCGCGGACTTATATGATGCAAACCAAGCAGTCTATATGAATTTTCGAATTAAATTTATCTCAAATTTTCAAGTAATTAATTTACACGTTAATACATTCGAGACCGATGACTCACCACGTGGGTCATGCAATGTCTCACTCGTTTAGCCGAAAAGACTTAGCATGTGGGTCATAATATCATTAAACTAAAAATTGCCGGCTAATGGGAGGACGTCGGTTTAGAATGTATTAATTAATGTATTTTACTATCTCTTACGTAACTCGTTACATGCGGAGATATCGTCTTACACACACATACACACACACATATGTACATATGTGTATACGCATTGTAAAAGTCTGACAAGTTTATGTACAATATTAAAGTGTTCCGACACATACACACACACATTAACCGAAAACTGCATTCGCATTAGAGTTCTATTGCAACACACATGTATGGTTTATGACGTTTCATTTAATACTTACGCGAGTAACGAGTAGATAATTAACCGGCGATTTCACTGTTTTCGTTACTGTTTCATGAAAAGAAAGTTAGCTCGAGAAAACGAGCTGCGCGCTCGGCTGAAAATTTCAATTCTAAAATCGCGGTGATTACGAGGAGATAACTAGTCGCGGATAAGTGCGTCCGCGGTTATTCCACAGTAATGGTTAAAACGATTATTTTGCAATTGCCAAAGAAAACGGTTATCCAAGAAAGTTAACGTTCTGTGACGCGCGTATGAATAAAACGTGAAGGGTTTTCGAAAGACTTCGTATTTGTTCAATAAAAGATATGTACGTTTCAATATAGAAATTCTCGTTGTAACATTTTCGCGGGAATTACGCGGTTAACAGCGTCAACTGAAAAATCATGTAATTTACGTGTATGCAATCTTAAAAAACTGCGATCGCATAAAAAATACACGAGCAGCATTTTTTTTTAATCTATGCCGATGATTTGATAGAAACGCAGATACACGTATTTTTCTAATTGCTTGCCATTCGATACACCTTCCTCACATTAATTGTTAAAAAAAAAAAAAAAACGTGTTTAAAAACTAGACCGTCGTTGTTTATCGAAAAAGATATTGTTTCTGCGCTATATACTTATCATTAGTCTTGAAGAACTTCTCTCATAATTTTCTCATTAAATAGCGCGTTAATTAATACACTACTGTCTAACGCCTTGCATTAACAGCGCGGTGATTAATAAGCTTCTCTGTAATTTCCTGGTTTTGAATAGACTAGTAATCAAGTAATTAACTCGAATACAATATCGCCAAGTAAAAGTCGAGCGCTTTTCAGATCGATATTCATTTTTTTTTCTCCAACTTTACAAAAGAAATTCGCTATATATGTATTGTATTTTGCACATAAATTGAAAAAAAAAAAAAGACGTAATTGAGTTCTCAAATCTTTCAAAGTAAATGGTCCACTTTTATGATTTTCTGTTCGCGTATTTCTTCGTGAAAGAACTCGTTGAAAGGCGGTCGGGAGTGGCGAACGGAACGTGCGGAAAGAAGAGAGGCGATCGGATAGAAAGATCGGGAGAGACTGATGAAGAAAGAGGAACCGATCCGGTACTCATACACCGGCCAGAGAAAAGAGAGAGAGAGAGAGAAAGAGAAAAAAACGAGTGAGAAGACGAAAGGGCGGCACAGGGAGAGATAGAAAGAAAGACAAATGAACCGCGAAACAAAAGGGGCACCGGCACATGAGAGATCTCGGGAGAGGAAGAGGGAGTCGCTGCACCGTGGTGGGAGCAGCGCTAAAGGGGGGCTCAGAGAGCGCCCTACGAACGGGGGCGTGGCGAACGCGGTGTTAAGCAACCGCGCCACCGCATTGTAAAGGGCAAAGTGTTATTGTTACGACCGCCGAGGCTCGAGTTAATTGGATTTAAAGGCGAATTGTTCGGGTACCTACCCAGGCACGTCCTTCTCCGGCGAGACCTCAGCGACGCTTGCCTCCCTTTTACTATCTGCTGCGTGCTCGGGCTGCGAAAGGGGTCGTCTTCGAGTTTACTCGGGCAATCTTCGCTGATAAGCTCCCGCTGTTCGCGAGTTTCCTCTTACTATTGCGATTGCAATTCGAGTTATCGAATCTCGTTCCGGTCCGAAGAAGAAAGGGCTCTCCCACCGCGACTGGCGTTAACTCTTTCGCCGGACAAATACGCGAGTAAGACAACTTGTTTTCTTTTCTTTTAGTCCTTCTGACAAAATTAAAATGTGAATCTTGTGAGATCGCGCGATATCAAAATTACATCTACTTTTTTTTTTATCTGTCGATCGCGATAAAAGTTGTCGCAAATTTATTCTCCCGGGAGGGGGAACTGTTCTTCCGTTTCCCCTCGCGATAGCATAAATTATGCGCATAACCGTGTATTACGTTCATTACGTATTACTCCTCCCGTCGTCCCTTTGCTTCTTCGTCCCTTGTAGCGTATGCCTCCCTTTCCTTCCCGTCGTTCGCCGTTGTTTTTTTTCTCCTCCGGTAACAGGCTTGTTAAAATAATAACTTTAATTATACATCGTTCCGATGTACCTTCTCACCTTTTTCAATGAGCCAGACAAGAGAGTTACGCGTCTCGTCCTCTTCCGCTGCGCGCGCTTCTTTTACGTCCCGCGCGTTTACCCGTGGCCATAATTCTTCTCTTTTTTTTTTTTATTGTGTAACTAGTATAACTTATTATATAACTATTAAATTAAACATATCTTGTGTTTAAACACATCTTGTTTGACGCTAAGAGATGCTAAGCCAACAAGATATTCATCAAACATTTAATAGCGACATAGTAATATAGTAGTCATATAATAGCGTTGTCAAATAATATTAACAACGACGATAGTATTAATAATAGAAACAATAATTCGGCAGCAATTATCAGAGCTGATAATCTCTCTTTTGTTTGGACTTGTAATTCGTTGAAAAATATATTTTCCAATCAAGATTTCTGTCGGCAGATGCGCCTCATTTCTTATCTCGATTCCCATCGCGTATTTGCACATAATTTACACACACGTAGAACATTGGCCTGTAATAATTTTACGCGCAGCAAAGTGTTTTATCGGTCTTTATTTTGTCGCGCGTGTTTCCAGCCCATCGCGCGACTCGCGCTCGTTTAAAGAGCGGGACGATGTCCCACGGCGTTTACGCAGCGGCGGCGGAGATGGAGTCGTCACGATCCGCGCGATCGGCACACGCGGGGTTGGCGCACGTTTTGCAATTCGCCGTGGATTCGCGCCGTGGATTGCGTTCTCGTGATTTTCTCGCGCCTCGTGGTGTTCGGTTTTTGCCGGATTCCGCGCAACTCGCAAACGCGCCGGAGAATGCGCCGTAGGCATCGTAACGTCCCGTGAAATAAGACCGTTCTCATGGTGTGTGCTAGCCTGGGCGCAATGGGCCGGATAAATCGTCAACGTGTTTCGCGGAGGAATTTCGTGACGCTTCATTAGGCCGCGCCGCTGTCTCCTTGACAAGTTTGACAAATTATTCCATCGCGGAACGGTGTGTGACGTCCTCGCGTCGGATGGTTGCGCCGAAGGATTTTTTTGATCAGACTTTTACATTGGATATCGGCGCCAATTAATTTCATTTGGCCGATCAGCTGTTCTATTCCGAATGAATAAAGAAATTTTTTCTTCTGAAGTTATATCGATCAAAAATTACTCAGTTCTGACAGAACACGGAAATTATGTCAAAAGTGAACTAAAGAGATTTTCAAACACGACTAAAATTAATAAAAGAAACACTAATTTTTAACAAGAAAGTAACGCGGTAACGAAAGGATTTATCTAGAAAATAAACTGTTTATCATTCGTAAATATGAAAAATTTTAAAACAATTCAATTTCTTGAAAAAGTTCAGCTGTTTTTTTTTTTTTTTTTGTATTATTACGAAAAATGGATGTAGTAATTTCGCTTTATTATTATCAGTGGAAAAAAATCGCAGAAAGTGGGAGAGAGATTATCACCAGAATTTACATATGAAAAATGCGTTCATTTATTTTGAATTTTCTGCCGCGTACGTATTAGTGTGCGACTGTGTATTTTAATAGTTTCGATTTTAATATTTGGCATCTCACGCTGCACGATGGTGCGCGTACGATTCCGCCCACCTAAAAAGTAAAAAAAAAAAAAAAAGA
Organism: Pseudomyrmex flavicornis; assembly: GCA_014825475.1. Taxonomy (NCBI): domain Eukaryota; kingdom Metazoa; phylum Arthropoda; class Insecta; order Hymenoptera; family Formicidae; genus Pseudomyrmex; species Pseudomyrmex flavicornis. Next base: position 99,357 of record QVNW01000888.1, on the reverse strand, counting down.
AATTCGGCGTTCCATTCCAGGCTCGTTTGTAACAGCAGAGCGTTGGTTCGGGCGCAAGAGTTTTTGCCGTATTATTTTTGCAATTAAAATTAACAACCGGCACGCTGCCAAATTAGCCCCCTAATGTACCCACCTCCTGTTTCATCCGCGCGTCATCCGGTCTTCGCCGCCGATCTCTCTTGGCGGTTCAGCCGCGGCCGCTACTAAGGGAAAGAACGAGACGGGGCGAGCGGTAGTTAAAAGATGGCAGTGCTACCATCATCAATATGTGTCGCCGACTTATGTACGCGCTTCTTTCCCTTCATTTCTGTATTATGTAACGCGCGCGCGCGGACACGTGATATTATAGTTATATCGGAACATCACCTTAATGAGAATTCCTTGTATAACGCCACTTTTAATGATATCTCGCCGTTTTAGCACTTCTTAGCGGCGGAACATTTATCTTCTTCGCACGATATTCGTAATATCTGCACTGGCAGAAAACTATTATAAACAGAGCATTTCCTCTTCAGAAAGCACTGTTGTGTTAAAAAGTGAGAAAAGTGAGAAAAACGGGAGAAACAAAATCAAAGAGTTTAACACACAACATTGGAACGATATTCTTTTATTTTTCCACGTTTTCGAATATATACAAAGCGACATTTTTTTTTGTCACTGCATAAAGAATTGAATGTACATCTTTCCGCTCTGCGTGCGAGTAAATGTAATGGTTGACTTTTGCGGGGCATCAATTTCGATCCGATCGAATTTCGCGTGCGCGTGTTTTTTCGCTCGCGCGGCAATGCTCATATCCGCCACCGTGCGTGTCGGTAGAAAACAAAGACGGAGAGGCGAGAGTATCAGTTAAAAGATGGCAGTGCTACCATCATCAATATGTGTCACGGAGTTATGTACTCGGTCCGATATACACACGGCACAATACACACGCACGCACCGGCCGCAGAGGGAGAGGGTGCGTGTGGGGAAAGGGGGAGCGTTTACTATATAGCGCCTTAATTATCTGCCGTCTTCCCTTTTGGCGCGGCCACTTCGATGCACGACGTCGTTGCTTGTGCTTTTCTGATATCTGCCGCGATCGACTTGTTCTTCCTAACGACACGGACCTGCCACGCAGCGACGGCTTTAGGCGCGTCGACTCCTCGCACGGTGTCCTCGACGCATATTTCTTTTACGCTTCTCGGATCGAATAAAAAGTTAATTGAGATATTAGACGAACTGTGAAAACTACAACTTCTTCTAAAATTTTAATTCTTTTATGTAAAAAAAAAAACTTAATTAAACATTTTCATGAGCTTTGTAAATTTGTTGTAATCTACTTAAAATAGTTTGTTTCAACCAAACAGTATTTGTGTGTGTGTGTATGTCGTAAGCCGGTACTGTCACTTTTGTAAAGTTAAAGCGTCCGTTCTCGAAGTGGCGTGCGATGCAGCTGGCGTCTTATCGACAAGCAAATGCAAGTGCTGCCGATAAACGCGATGAGAATTCGACGGTTCCGCGATTCCTTAAGCGAGAGAAAGAGAGAGAAAGCGGTTACTCGGTGGGACTCGTAAAGAATGCAGGTGATATCGTCACTTAGCGGCGAATTGCCGTGAGGTGTATCGCGTGATCGATATCCCTGAATTAATTTGACATCATCGCCGATTACGATGAACTTTACGGCGACGTGAAAGGATTATGTCGATATGCAGAGGATAGCATCGACAAGAACAGTTTTACAGCAGAAAGCGTTAAAATTTTAAGATACGTTCGTGTTCGTGCGCTCACACGTGTATAAGAGCGGTAGCGGCAATCGCTGCATTTCAGGAGCGGATTCGAGAGACGCCCGCCGTAGTCTGCATAGGACTCGATCTTGGAATATATATACTATACATATATATATATATATATATATAGACGATCGTTGAAATGATTCCACTTATCCGCTACGGGGAGTCCTCGAAGAATCCGACGCTACTACAAAAGCGGTAGAAGCGAACTCGATCGCCGCGGGACGCCCGGCTACCGAAGATATTTCATTTACCGGACAAAAACCGCCCCTCCCGCCTTCTCGTCGCCACCACCTTTCCTCACCTTCCGTGGCTCTTCTACTTACCTTGTCTGGTCACGGCAGACCAGAGAGAAAAGAGAAAGAGAGAAGAGAAAGAGAAAGAGAGAGAGAGAGAGAGAGGCCGAGGCAAGAATTCGAATTAATATTCGGCGCTGACGTACAAAATTACAGGCAGTCTTGTCGGCCGCTGCTGCTGCAGACGTATAACGTCGCGTTGTTGTTGCTGCCGTTGCGTTGCGCTGCTGATGTCGGCGGCGCGCGTTGCTGCCAGACGCGCCCCGCCAGGAAACAAATGAACAACGATCATCTTGTCCACTCGGGGCACAATGGAAACGACGACCTGAAACCATCGCGTCGTCACGGCGTCCTGAATATTGGATAACCGGCCGTTACTCCGTCTGTCTCGCGTACGTTGTGCGTCGCACATCCAATTTAGCTACTGAGTTTGGTGTAATTGACGTAATTGCGCATCGGCCGGGCATTGTGCGCCTCGTGAAAATGGCTAGATGGTCGATGGGCGCGGGAAATACGGTACGGGTAATTGATTTTCGGAAGCTAAGAGATGGAGGAGAGAAGGGACACACACACACACACACATACACAAACACCGAAGTAAATTTGTTTTAGAGTGTAAGAGAACGAAATACGAAACATAATATGAGGCGATAAAGTTGGGATTTTGCAAATTATTTGAGAACATGAAATCAAATTACGCACTTTTATATTACATTGTCTCTTCCTTTAAAAAAATTTTTTTAAACGCGATATATAAGAAAAATGTATAAAAATTCGGAACTCGAGAATTTTTTTCTGAAGTTAGAGCGCGGCAAGTCCCAAGAGCGGTATTCAAAGATTTCGCGAGGACGATCAGCAGTCTCTGTTCCGATAGTCGACGCGTCGTCGCGAGGGCAACGATCCTCTTCCGGAGCAGAAATACGAAGCAAAAGAAGACTTCTCACCTGTTGGGTCCATTGTCCGCGAGATAATTTGGTTAAAGTAACTAATCGCTCGCCTCTTTTCGGACTCGCCGCTTATATGCTCGATGCCGAACGCGCCGCGGTACCTTTTGTCATAATTAATAGCTCCTACCCGCGCGAGTTCCACTCTTCTTTCCTAAATGATTCTTCATCCATCATCGTCCGAGTGTTCGGGGGGGCCCCCCGATTTCGGCGCTCAATTTCCCAGAATCCGCTTCCCACCGGACGGCTCGTCGACCGTCCGTACCGGTAACTTGCTCCTTCTTCGTAATCCCCCGATCGTTTCTCGGCCGAGTCATCATCATCCACTTTGAGAATGGTGGCAATTGTCCTGAACGGAAGAAATCGTTTTCCTCCCTGACGATTCTCGGCCAGCCGAAATTTTTTTCAATTGTCCTTGCAAGAGCGCTCTACTTTCGTCCGATCGCGTTTTCGTTTTTTCAATCGACCGACTCGAACATTTCTTTTGATACGCCGACCATCGTACACATCTGTGACGGTGCTTCGAAAGCTGTTTTCGATGCGAGCAATACGTTCGCGAGACCGGGCGCATACGGATGCGCAGTCATCTCACAAAGTGACGGTAGGTAATTGTTCGTTAATTCGAATGGTGTGGCGCAGCGCGCCTTTCTTTCTCTCGTGTGTGCACAAAAGTACGGAAATGAAACGCGTTCGCCGTGACTTTCGAAGCGTGCACACACACCTGCTAAGCTTAGCGATTTTTCTTCGTTTATTTTTTTTTTTGTTTTTTTTTTTTTTGTTTTCTTTTTTTCCCCGTAAATGCACGCTCCTTGTATCGCTTTCGTAATTAATTTATGCGCATCTCGTTCGTCGAATAAAGCAATCATGAAATAATAATAATAATTATTTAATTATATTTGCTTGTTAAAAAATATTAAAGAATATATTACAGAACTATGTATTTAAGGTCGATACGAGGCCAATATGCCGGATATACAATTGCAATTGTAATGTATATTTGTTTTCTTCTCGTAAATTAATTTTAAACCAAACGTTCTGTTAATTTTCGAATTAAATTTTATTTTACAAATCTCCACGTGCATTGATTTATACATTTAAGAAAAGAAAGTTAAATAACCTAATGATTTTATTTGCCGTAGAATCTAAAATAATACACGGAATATATTTGATTTCTTTAGCACGGTTCTTTTCAAATCCGCTCACTCGGCTACGAGATTCACGTCTAATCCGCGCAATCGTTTCCCCGGATCTCGTCCGAAGCTTCCGCTTCTTTTATGCGTGATGCCACGTTCTGACGGTTCGAGATTGCGATCTAAATTCGTTTGAGAACGAATGCGCGGTGAAAGAGAAAGTATATATGCGCGCTTGGTCGGTGTCAGAATTAGCGTAAATAGTTGCGAGCGCGCCGCCATCAGCCCGGGCTGAAAAATATATGGTAAGACATGATTTCGAAGTGCCGCACCAATTGGCTCGTTCGCGCCAAGGAACGATGCCAAGCAAAACAATCTCCGTTTCCTAGTGGTTCTCATCCAATTTCGAGCGCATTTCCCACACCCAACGCCCAATTTTTGTTTTCCCTGAGAAAAACGCGCGAGCGCCGGTTCCGTGTACGCGTTGAAATGCAAAATTTCATTCTTTCGTACGTTTTCTTTTTCCACAACTTGAATTGAATGTGAAAAGTTCGGAAAACCGTACCGCGAAAATATAGAGCAGCTAATTGTCGGAGGAACCTGCTTCCTTTCTTCTTCGGTTTTTATCGTGGACATCGCGAGAGGCGAGATGCGTGTCACATCTTTGAAATAAAAATGTATCCGCAATAATGAAAATTAATTGATTTCTGAACGTTTTCAATTAATAATCCGTCACATCTTTTGTCCGTCGTTGCGGAAAAATTGAAAAGAGAAGGGCTAGGAAAAAATAAGGAGAGGACCAAGAAGCTGATTATGCGAGAATCTGCGTTCACTCGCCGAAAAAGAAGGAAAGATGAAGACTCGGTCAAAAATCGCCGATCAACAATTCCGACTTCTACCGCGGCAGAAGAGAACCTTGGGGCTTCCCCCGGCGGGGAGGAATTTTATTCCTGAGGCTAGCGTTCTCAAACTAAGAGCACAAGGCTTCCAATGAAGCTACGGGAGGAATCGATCGAATTACAATTTCTCTGTTGGAGGTGTCGTGTAACGAGAATCTAATAGAAAAATTGGAACAGATTTAATGTAGAAAAAGGATTGGTTAAAACAAAAACTCAGTGTTGAATTTGTACATTGGTGTTATATATATTTCTATATTATTTATGTATATATATATATACATGTAACATTTAATAATATATATATATATATAATATTCAAATAAATTACAATAATTATCACGTATAATTTTCACGTTTTTGACATGTGTCAAGATATTATCAATATTAGTTACTTACACCTACTTACATATCTAGTTTAATTTATCCATTCATACGTACATACATAATATATATATATATGTATATTTATATATACACACACTGTACACACACAAACACACACGCTTCTTTACAATATGATTTAACCCTATGCCCTAGAATACACATGCAGATTCTGAGTAGTACAAAGTAGATTTCTCTCAATGAGCGAGTCCTTCCCTTGTATAGTCACTAGTCAGTGTGTTGTCGGGGATAAAAAGACTGTCTCTATATGGACCAGTTCTTCAAGCCAAGCTGTGAGCTATCGTGACGAGAGTTGCATGATACTGAGATAGTTGTGTTGACCGAGTGCTTGTAGTCCTGAGGGGAACAATTAATTTTTATTTTATTAGCTATCGTTTTTTCTTTCTCTCGTATCATTTCTATCATTTCTGTCATTTAGATTTCTCATACAACTACAGCTGTCATATGAACATTCTGACACACATTTGAGCTAGAGAACTATTGTATTTTTTCTTTTTTTTGTTTTTTGTAATTATCTGTGACCGAGATTTTTAAAAATATTTGTCACAATTTTTTACCGCACAATTTTATTATTATTTATTGTTTTTAAATATTGGTTTATTTATAGAAATAATAGAAATGACATGGGAAAGAAATAGCAGCTAATAAAGTCTCTTTTTTTTTCCAAATCGTGAGTGATCTGGAAACATAGGATTGAGCACTCCAGTATATGGTACAGAGTTTACTAAACTTATAATTACTCTTATTTTAACTGGTTTCACGCGATTTCTTGCGAGAATCACCATCAAAATCTAACGTAATTATTGCTTAGATTTTTCGAGTCGCGAGTCTTTATTAAACGTTTAATTAGAGAGTAATAAAGAGAAATGATAATTTAATTTAAACCGAAACAAATTTATGTAACAATCAAAAGATTATATAATTAATTACAACACTCAATTACTGATTTCTTTTCTTATTTTTTACAGTACAATTTATTTATTACTACGGAAGGTATATATATATATATATATATACATATATGTATATATATAACACCACACATATAAATGACATTAAATGACATATAAGCATGCACGTACTATTTCTATGTTAAAGAAAATATATAGGAAATATTAAATATTAAGTTCAGTCGTGCAAGGGCTTTTATTTTCTTGAAATAAATATATATATATATATATATATATATATATATGTATCCGGCAACATAATAGAGATCTTGTTGGTTCGATCAGTCCAAGGAATTGTCACCTCTACGTCTCCTCTAATCGCCTTGCAAGACCAAATTTGCCGATATGTGGATTATTTTTCAACGCACCACAAACGTTGTGAAAACGTCTCCTACCCTAGATATCATGTATGCTCTCTTCATCGCTTTCAGCTCTTATGCTCTGAGAGCTGTCCTCTTTTTGTATGGGCGACCTATCTTGACTTTGGCTCCTGGCTCGCTGGCGCGTTCGGTTTATGACTTCCCGCGCGTCCACGGTCTCCGGACCAGTGTAATAGTTGTTCAGGTCCGGTAGGTTCGAGCCGGCTGCGAGTGAACCGAGGGAGTTGCTAGAGCCTCCCTGGAACATCGTCGAAAACGTAACCTTTTTTGAGGAGTGATTAACTTGCTGACGATCTTGTGTTTTCCAATAGAGAAAACCCTTTCTGAATGCCCTCCATTCTCTCCGGTGGAGTCAATTGAACGAATAAAAATTATTTTAAAAGAGATAGCATATTTATTTTACTCAAGAAGTAAGGAACACGTGGCCCTATTCTACCTTAGTTGTGTTCTCGTATCATAATTGTTTATCTGATATTTTATTTTATTTCGCGACGTGTTATCAGAATTTCTGCAGATTTTCGGGGATTTGAAAACCGCGTGTTAGTGTCATTTTCGTATCGACAGTTTAGTTTGCTTCATCAGAGTTTCAAGAGCAGCTTGATAGTGTCAAAACAATTCAGTAATTCAATAATTGTTTACATTGATGAGAAGCGGAGACAATGGTAGGCATGGCGTTGCCACAATTGCTGAGACTCACCTGTATCATTGATGGCGGGTATATCCTCGCCAACTTTCTTGGTGGTGATCTGTCTCTCGATTCCGGACTCGTGCTCCTTTCTCGCTTTCTTCCTCGACTCGATTCGGTCGAGTCGCGGCCGTCAGTGAGACTCTCCGAGTCTCGATAATAGTTGCTGAGAGACGACAAACTAGAACTCGCTGTCAATGGTCCTAGGGGATTGCTCGGCCCTGCCAGCATCATCGTCGGCGGATACAAACGATAAGCGAGAGGCTTTTGCAGAGTCGCCGCCGCCGATGCTTGCTGATACGGAAAGAATCCGTTTGCAGGTAACGTGTGCGCGCTTGTATATTGCCAATAACGCCCCGCGGCAGGATGCGTGGGAATGGCCGTCGCACCGCTGCCGTACAACTGCTGGAACGCGGCCACGGCGAAGTTGTTCTCCGCCATAATTTCAAAACCTACGCAACACGTGAATCTCGTACGAAAGATTTCAAAATTTCGTGAATTACGAAGAGGAAATGTCAAGTTTCTTGAAACTATAGAAAAATCAATCAATTTGATATTAACGGAATGCGTAAATTAAGTTCTTTCTTTATGCTACCAATAACAAAACAGTTGTATATATTGCATGCAATCATTGCGTGTAATGCATAGTCATGCGGTAACAAAAAGAACGAACTCGTCGATAAAATGTAATCTCAAAATCAAATGATAGTAACAATAAAACTTACGCATGAGAATGAAACTTAAAGGAATAATTTGGTCAAAAATCGATTTTTTTTCACGGAAACATGATTCTTGATTCATGTGTTATTCGCGCTGATCAACACGGGAAGCGATATCATATTTATATTAAATTTAACGAAAAGTCTCTTCGAGCGAACGAGCGAACGTTCTAATTCTAAACCGTTTGATTTGGCATTCCAAACTTTGAGTCTGACGCAATGTAATAAAATTTTAAAATATTAGAAAAGTTGTGCAAATATTCTAATATCTTCTTTCGAGTGTTTACTGACATATCCTGTAGTTTATTTAACAAAAAAAAACAGTTATATAATTTGTTATTAGTGATTTTTGAAGAGAGATGGATGCCACAGACTCATAGGTTCAGAATTAGAGTTAAAAATGGCGATGGTAAAGACACTTGTTTGTATAATGCAAATGCTGAACATTCACACACACACACACACACACACACGAATGCTATGTATCAATTTGGAGCGATTTTCTTACAACAAGACGATGAAGATGATTTACGATACTCTGTATATTATGCGAATGGTAGAACGTCGTTTCCCACAACGATGTACCAATATAATTATCTCATGCTGAAATAATTAGAAAACGTTTCGAGTCATTACCGAAGGTTGCAAAAAATTCTCTTCATTCATGAACGAGGTAGCGTAGAAGTAGAAGATGTGGAAAGATCGAGAGACAGAAGACGGAAATTTTACGATTGGTGAGACAGAAGCATTCTTGCGAAGAAAATTTAAAAGGTATGCTTTCAAAGATACGCGAAGAGAAGAAGAATTGAAAAGATTTGATCGTTCAACATTGCATTATTTGTATTTTAGCCAAAAAAAAGCAAGAAAAAAAAGAGAGTCTTTGTTGTAAAGAATATTTGCCACTGACGATGTATCGTATCAATCATTGTGGACTTTCATTCTCTCTTTGGAGAAAAATAACCACAAATACTGTGATAATAATCTCGAATGGAGGCATCAGCATTCAAAAGAATTGTCAGGAAGAGAAGATGCATCGGATCCTCGTTACTACAGGTACGCATTATTTCTCGTTTAACGAAACTGACTACATCGATTAAAGAAACTTAATGTTAAACGCTTAGAAGTCGAGATATAATAATTTTTTAGATATTTGTTTTGCAAATATATATTTTAGAAGAATCGATACGTCTTCTTTCTAATTAATTTTTGAGATTCAAATAAAAATTACGAACGTTTCTGAAGCCAAGGAGATCGTCAAGAAGGTCGTGGCTATGTTTGAAGACGTTCATAATGAGCGGAAGATAAAAATACGATAATAGTACAATAAGCTAATAAAAAATTTGATGCTTCAGGAAAGATGCTAGAGAGTAGTCCATCCCTTTCTTCCCGGAATCAATTAGCGGCTATTAAAAGGACTCAAATAAAAACCGAGTCTCTTTTTCATGATTTTGATGATAAAATTCTTGAATCCGTATTTTTCTACAATCTTGGAGAAGAATTGCTACGATAAGCACGGAGAAGCTCGAGTTATCTTGGTTCCATTAGAATTTTTCAAAAATAGAAACGGATAACGGCGATAAGAGCGTAAGTCAAGACGAAGGGTTTCGCAAACAAATGTTTGAGCAAAATGTCAAATGTAAAGTATAAAAGCGACATGTAAAGCAGGACTAGAGCGCGAAATCACTCACAAATTATTTTTAAAAAACTACAATGTAATATTATGTAAAAAAATCTACTCATTACATCTAGTTTTTGAAAAATGTAAATATTATAGACAAGAATCTAGTCATATCTAATTTTGCAAATACCATTGCAACCACGTATCGTAGATATTAGACAATAGTAGATATTAGAGTATGCGTATATGTGTGTGTATGATTTGAGCGTTCACACGCTTTAAGCGCCACTCTATTTTTATAAATGGGTTTAGATCAACAAATGTAAAACTAAGAAAATAAGAGAAAAGACTAACGCGTGAGCGCTCAAATCAAACCTATCATCATGTAAATGCGTTGTCAAGCCTAATTGTAAATTGTTCTTGAAACAGAATCATTTCTGTGGCGAATGTAACACGTAAGAAAAATTGCTTTTTATTTCCTCCTCATCATATCACTTAATCCATTATTTTATCACCAATTATTCAATATATTTAAAATATTTATATTAAAATATTATTTTTTAATACTTGTATTAAAATATATACATATCACAATATTATTGCAATATATTTGCAAATTTAATTTTTTTATTACTTTTTTTTTATATTACAAGCTTTATTTTGAACAAATATTACTATTATATTTTAAATATTATTATTTATCTCCTGACAGCGGATTCATTTTCAATCGCATATGGATGGAGTGCTGCGTCATCTCGTTTAGAAATTAGTAACGCATCTTTTCCGTTTCACTTACCTTCTGTTCTGATACCAGGTTTTTACTTGAGTATCGGTCAGCTGCAGTTTTGAAGCTAATTCCATCCTATCTTGTACACTTAGATATTTTTGCCTCTCGAAGCTCTTTTCCAACGTCTGCAACTGGTGATCCGTGAACGCGGTTCTGGCTTTGCGCTGTTTTTTATTCTGCACAGCGCTTCTGGAGCCTGGGGACGAGTTGTTGGAATTATCATCTCTGTTACCTGAAAATTGCAAAAGGAAACTTTTGATAATGGACGTCTGCTTGTTTTCTTTCTTAAAAAGTTGCAATCACACAGAAAGAAAATAAGATATTTTTACATGATGCTACGTTCATTTTTTTTTTAGTTTTAGTATTTTCATATTTACTGACTTCTTTAGATAAAGAATTATTATTATTTTTTTTTGGATTGCAAACAAGTTTTGCGGTATATCAAAAGTGTGGTTCGTATGGCTCTCGATGGAATCAACGCCGTGTACACGACTCGATTGTACTCCGTTGTTGTCGTTTTTGTCGTCGGTCGCCTAGAGCAATTGCCGTTTCTCTATCGCAGAAAGAGAAAGAAAAGGAAGAGAGAGAGAGAGAGAGAGGAGAGAGAGAAGGGATCCTTTTGTTCTCAGTTCGACTAGGGTAGCCGACAGCCGATTGGTTGGTATCGCGGATTGGACCACGCAGCCGCGTCGAAACGGCCACAAATTATCCCCCTGGTTCCGGCACGTCACCGTATCCGGCGAAAGAGACGAGGAGAAAGAGGGTGGAATTCTCCGAGAAAACCAATTACACCCGATACAAGTCACGCTCACATGCGGCGTGGAATCGCACGCTTACGTGCCTATTTTATCCCTCTCGAATGCCATTATATTATTGCTATTGTTTTTGTTGTCAAAATCAAAAAGACAATACAGTACAGTGAGAAACAGACATTTTTTTCATTATTTTACGCGTCATTGTAATAAGAGGAAAAATCAGAGCATTTATTAGAGAAAAGTGAATATTATTATTCCATATATATGATGGAATAAAGTCGAAACTTTTTTTATTTTAACAAATAAATACATGCTTTTCCGAAAAACAAAACTTGTTTTTCTGTGCACTGTAAATAATTCAGACAAGTTTTTAGTTTTGTCGGATAAAGAATTCTCTCTTCGCGATGTGTGTCAGAGAGAAATTCATTCTCATGAAAATAGTCCCGCGACGCTGGGTGTGTCTTGTCGTGAGTAAATCGAGCCAACCTTCCTTCCCGAGGAGTTACGATCGGAAAACCATCGAGACTTAACTCCCGGAGGGATTAGAAGTTCCGAAAGTATCTAAAGACCCGTTGTCGCGAGCTCATCGATTGGAACAGTCGTGGATGGGAGAAACATCGTGAGGAGGAAGGCCGAGAAGAACTCAGGAGGGGGATGCAGCCATGACTAACAGAGCACTAGAAGAGAAGCGGCGGACGAGAGACAGAGGGGGCGGGGAGATCAGAAAGATAGAAAGCTCGTGGATTGAGTTAACCCGAACGAAAGCGCAGCTCTTAGCCCCCGTTTGATCGGCCAGATTCGCTTGAACGGGTCCGGAGTCTGCGCCATGTTGGCTAACATTGCTAGCGCGCGCGCATTCCCTTAGGAAACGAGCGAGGACTCACGTCCTGGCTGCATCGGCACCGCAGCTCAACTTTCCGACTCGTTCGCGAAGGATAGGGATGGAGCGCGAGTAGCAAGAGCGAGCGAAAAAGAGAGAAAGGGGTGGAACGGTTGGAAACGGAGGTTGGCAAACTAAATTTACTATGTGATACACTTAGAGAGCTCCCGGGTCCCGACCGACGTCGGAGTTTTCCTTTTGAGACACTTCCAAGACGTTAGGCGGAACTTTTCCACCCGCCCGGTCCTTCCTTTGCGCAAGTAACTCGAGAACCATTGCGAAACATCTATCCCGCTTTTTCCCCCGATACTGTGCGCGCCCTTCGTCTGCGAAGCACGTAACCCCCGGAATACGAAGGTTTATCCGTGTTGCGTCTTGTTTTTACAAGCATGTTTATGCGTAGCGCACTCTTTCGCGTTCTCACTTTGACGCAAAATATGCGAAATAGAAACGATCGCGCGATTCGACTTTGCGCCGAAAGTAGTTTCTATTCCGTTCTCGATCGAAAGTTACGAAGTTCCTATGCCTGCGTCGCGTGTTCTTTCTGTCGCAAGAATATCTATTTACTTGTTATTATTGCCACAAATTTTTCTATTATAAAAAATATGTCGCAAACTACTTGTTGACTAGGGGTACAAGTGACTTGGTGTTTGTCGGCAGAAAGGGTTGAAGTTTCAAATTAAAAAAAAAATTAAATTTAAAAAATACACAGATTAAAAAATATATATTAATTAAATTAAACTAACAATCAAATAAAATCTGAAAATATTTTTGGGCGATAAAATTTATTGAACAATAACAAAGTAAAACTTTTATTTTATCTCATTCAATTAAATCATTTCATTTTTTGTGACGTGTTGCCGTTTTGCTCCGTAATACGGCTCTAATGATTTTCTTCGGTTGCAAGAAAAAATCGATTTTTTTTCTTTTTTTCATCTGTAATAATTCAACGTATACAAGTTCCGCACATTATTCACTATGCCATAAAGCCATCTAATTATAGAGACGCTTCCAATATTACTCAGTCCCATCAATATAATTATACAGCGACATTACACATTGAAATGAACTCGTCAGTGCAGACTCTTTCGTCGCACGATGAGTAAAGTGGCGGTTTATTGCTCGTAATGGAAACGCATCGCTCATCGTGAGCAAAACATACGCAATAACGCGCGCTCTTTTGTGACAATCAAACGAAACTTCAAGCAGCACACTCAAGTGGATCTGTTCTACAGTAGGCGGCGGTTTAAATTCCCTCGGCAGACTTTTTCCGCATTTTCGGAAAGTTGTTCTCAAGATGTTACCGAGAACTTTTCTCCCGGATGTTCAAGTAACTCGAGCGTCTTTTCGTCTCTTTTGTCGAAACAGTTTTTTTTTTCCTGTATTCTTCTTTTTATCTCTTTTTATCGCGACGCACATGTCACCGAATCGTCGCGCAAAGTTTAGTGTTTCTGTATTGTGTGCCGTTAATGATATTTTTTGTCTGAACGCTTTGCGAGAAAACAAAAACGTATCTTGACACCCTTATTCTGCAATTATTAACGAAAACTCCTCGTTATTCTTGTTATTCTCGCATTGAGTGATGACTATGAACCTAAGTAAATATTTTCAGAATTCGAAAACTAATCGTTACAAAACGAAAAATGTTTATTTACGTGTAAAAATACATTTTCCATATTTAAAGAGAACGGAAATCACCGTAGATTATCGATTTCAGATTTCGAGCGAACACAAAATTTTTTCAAGCGCGAACGCTCGCGTAGCAACGCGCTCTCCCCATAAGTCACGACGGTAAACGTTATTTCCACTGTCAAGCGGCGAGATGTATTTTATAGAGGTGCGCACGAGCAACATGGCGCCGGTAACGGATGCACCGCCAGCGTATACGCGCCAGTGAAAATCATGACGTATTCTCAAGTCGCGTTACGAGCGAGGGAGAAAGAGCCGAGGAGGAGGAACAGAGAAAAAGGGAGGAAATGAAGGGGGCTTTGCGTGCCGCAAGCACCGCCGCGATACAATGTATGGCGCATAAAAGTGAGATTAACAGGATGTTTATCGAGCAATTATGCGCCGTCGCAATTAGTGCCAGCATGTTGCCGCCGTCGCGTCCACATCGCGGTCAAATCGTTCACGTCCTTATTATGGTCTTTACGCCGATTGCGATGGCGATTTAAAAAGGATGTGCGAATTTCAGCGGTAATTAAAACAAAGTTCAATCCTGTTCGTGTACTCTTCGTGAAATTCTTTATTTTGTAATTTTTCAAATTTAACCGATTCTTCCAAATCTCTTGCTCGCAAATTTCGTTTTGATATATTAAATATTCCTTAGTAGAAGGAAATTTTCTATCAAAGATTTCATTTCGCATTTATATGATTTTTCATCGGAGGAGACTGTATCGAGAGAAACAAGATTGATTTCCGGTCGTTGAGTAATAATTCAAGTAGCGATCATGATATGCGTGCGAGCGCGCGAACAGATGTGGATTTCTCCCACAAGGAAATTATATCACAGTATCAAACGTAGCGACAGGCAATTAATTCTCTCTAAGCAATCGTGCTCTTCGATACCGTTACTGGGCCAAGGACTACGTGCGAAACTTGCAGATAATGCGACGAATGCGCAGAATGTGCAGCGAGCGCTACAACACAACGCAAGTAGCCGAGAGAGTCGACCGGATGGATCGTAAAAATGGGAGTAATAAAACTTTTGCGAAGCGCGTTGCGCTCGCGTTTTATGATCCCGGTGGCCGAGGCGGAAGGGTTGCACCAAGAGTGAGAAACACAGGAAGATGAAGAAGCAGGAATTTCCATTGTGCGCGTATTCACGATTTTATTTGCTTATTGCTTTATTTCGCGCCGAATGCATGCAAGTAAGTCGAGAAGCGCTCGCACATATTTTTTTCTCGCACGTGAAATCTGCCGCGTGTGAACACGCGAGAATGACAGATGCCGATTACTGACGATAAAAAAAAAAAGAAGAAACAAAAAAACCTTCTTCACGAATTTGAAAACTTTGTTGGATCTTATTTCATCAATTTTCTTGTTGGCAAAAGTTAAAAAAATAAAAATCACGTAGGAATAACAAAAAAGTAAAGATAAAATTTTCTCTTCACAGAAGCGAGAACTGTGTTGAATTTGCTTCCAAATGCGAGTCACATATATTTTTCGGTTCGGCCCCGCGTCGCACAAAGTGTTCTGTTACCGTTATTTCGCCACCTACAACCCCTTGTATCGTGTACAAAGGCGGTGGCCCTCAACGGAACAGAATCTGACCCTTCTTTAATATTGTGTTACTGTGTTGCCACCTTTGGGGGAGAAAACACTGGGGATAATGCTATGGGGGCAGCATTTTATTGCCTACCCACTCTATTTGCTGCGATCCCGGGGGATCAAACTCTCAGCGAGTATTTAAAAAATAAGGGTACTTGACTCAAATTAGTGTCCCATATATCCCATAATCGACTTATAATGGCAGGATATACAACATGTGTGTGTTTTTTTCTTATTTCTTTAAATATAAAGAATACAAAAAATAGACACAAACCGAAGATAAATTGATTATCTAACACTCGCGGATGACCAACGAGATGTGAATGCAGTCATCGTTATATCACACATCGAGCACGTAATTAGCCGCCATAATGTTGCATCAAGATCTGCGGTGTCTTTGCGCTATTATAACACACAAGCGCTCTCTTTGATAGCTATCGCTTTATAAATTTAAAGATTTTTAGTTTAGCAGATTTCATAGCAAACATTGCGAGGTGTCGCGTGTCGGTTTGCTGCGCGCGACGATGATCTGTTCGCCGCGCGCAGAGTGGAAACATTATAGGGAAAAATGCAATCGAGTGTTACTGTCGGATCATATTATGCGAGTCTACGGTTTCTCGCGGGGTGCGTAACGACCATGTTTCTCGAATTTCACGAGCGCATTCCACGCAGCCGATGGATAGAAATGCAATGATTGCATCAGCTATCTCGCGTTCGCAGAATAATTGCGAAAATGTCGATGTGAATATTTCTCATTTCAGAAAAACGGTATTCGGAAAAGAGAGGAGGGTCTCGCGTGCGCAATGCAGTTCGAGAACGATCAAGATTACATGCGACTCTAATTTCCTGTCTACTTTTCAAAATTGTCTTCCGTTTTATTTTAAATAACTTTAATTACACACACAACATATTACGAATAAATGAGCGTAAAAAAAACGTGTATATTGTCACGTCACAAATACAAATTTTGATATTCAACATTTTGTTTTTTCTCTGAATTAAACATTTGTGTTTAATACTCTTAGCTAACCCGCGTCTTTTTTTTTTTTTTTTAATGTCGAAGACATCCTACGCGCTTCCCCTAAAATTTCTAGGTTTTATCTTCTCAAGTTAGAGCGAAAGGATGTTCGCTATTATACAGCGCGGTACGTACGTAATTCGAAAGTTTCGGATTTACCGCAGTACACATTAGTAATAATTACCCCGTTATTTTCAGCAGCTCGAGTCGCTTACGCGCGTATTATACGGTCGGACTTCGCTAAAGACTTCCTCGCGTACGTTGCCGACAGGTGTTTACCGTCGTTGTCGGGATTCGTGCGGTTGGTTTCCAGCGTTCGCTTTAACAAGATTCTCCAATCCTCTTAAGCACTTCGGTATCCGCGTTGTCAGACTTGACCTCGCTTTCTCGAAATCGATAGCACTGATCTCTTCCGAAATTATGCCATTTAACAAAAACACACGATTCTCGGGGGAGAAAAAAAAATTACAAGCAGCATAAAATGTCTAATTAATTTTCTCTGAAATATAGTGTGAATTAGCGTTTCGATCAGAATTATATTTAAATGGTTTTATTCGCGAGTCGTTCTACGAGAGAGAACGTTCGTTTGAGTTACTGCAAAATCCTCGCGATCGTACAATGCACTTCTGCGCATTGTTGCCTACGTAAACGTTCGCCTCCGACGGAATAATTAATCACCGGCGCGTAATCTAAGATCGCCCGCTTTGTAAACACACGAATATCCTTCCTCTTTGCGCCGGATTCTAATCGCGCGCGATCACTCGCCACGATTAGATCCATCGTGATATTCATTACAATATATACGCATGCCAAAATATGTCGATTACCCAAACGTTAAACGCAAAACTAAACATTGGTCAATATCCGGCACACACGGCTCGAAGAAAATTTCACAGAGGATCATCAATCTATCGGGTCTTTATTTATTATTTTTTAATATTTTTCCCTCAAGATACATATATATTTTGTTTGCAATACGTGCAGTTTTTTTTCTTATGCGTATCATTGTCGTATTTTTTGTGTGCGCGCGTGTGGTGTTCAAATAATTTTTTTTTTTTCATACGTGTCACTCAGAATCTTCCTTTTGACACTCAAACAACTCCCAGCGGCATTCCAGTATTCTCGTATGCCATTGAATGTCTCGTTCCTCGACTCGATATTCAGATCGTGGATTAATTCCGCGTAGATTGTGTTGTCAAAAGTCCGACAGCCGGCACCGTCTCTCCGGCTTGTTGGGAACGCGCGCAAAAAGGCGTCTTTGGATTCGAAATTGCTTTCGACTCGCGAAAGTCCCTCGCATAGAATTGCTAATCCGCGCTGGGGATCTAAACGGTTGCCAATCATATCCGGTTCTCGGATTAGTCGCGCGTCGAAAAGTCAGCGAGCGGCTCGTCGGCCAAGAGCGAGAAACGGCAGCGTACCTTCCGCACCGATACAGAGGCGACAACAATGTGATTCTGGGGACGAATGTTGGCTTCGGTAAGCGGATTACAAACGACTCGCACACGCGCCCAAGAAATGATATTCCACGCGGCGAGAGATCGCTTTTTTCACGCCTTTCTCAGGCGGCGAGCGACGGAGTTCGTTGATTCGGTGTGAAAACTCGCATTAAAAGAGAATACAATGTGTAGCAGAAAGTAGAATATTTTACCGGGGTTTAAAAAAAACGTGCTAATGTATTTCAAACGATGCGATTGAAAATTTCACACAGAGAAAGAGAAGTAATTCTTTAAATCTAAGAATTCTTTTGATCTTTTCTTTTGTATATACAAATTTCTAAAAGGAACTGGACGGAATTCTTTAAAATTTAAATGTAGGAGTCTGTCACATTGAATCAGCCATTTTGAATTTTTGTAAATCTTACACCGGATTTAAAAAATCCATTGCGAAAAAATCGTCGCACGTTGAGAAATAAAAATGGATTTTGAAGACGAAAAAGAAAAGTATGAAGCCATATCGGTAAAAATTCTGAAAATAATGTTTTCTCTGTAACACTTTTACGAACACAGTCGTAACAAATCGCGTTTAATTCTCTCAAACAAGTTTCACCACTTTTATTAATTTCGCAGGCCTGTAATAATTTGCTTCTTAATACACCGACTGCTCGCGTACAAAAGATGTAATCAAGAAAACGTAATAGTAGCACAGTCTAATGGTACAGTAATGTAACATTCTTACATTATAAAATAACCGCGATGATGAATTCGGATTAAATTAACCACGAGAAATATATTCTTCCTCGTTTGTGCGTTGAGCGGCTCGCGATCAGGACGGCGCTGTCTTAAATTGCCCTTCGTTAATAATTACTTGCTCATCAAGCTGCCACGCAGTACGCGTGTAATTGTCACGTAAGGACACGGCCAGGACGATAATAATTAGGGGGCTCGTGCGATTCTCTCGCGAGGAAGAGAGAGAAGTAAACGAGTGATCAGCGGCGGCGCGTGATCGATGTGTAAATCCGCCGCCAATTACGCCTGGCTGTTAGTCCGACGTTAATAATTTTCTAATCAACACTGCGTGAAAGATCGATCGTATTTGTACCGTGACGAGCCGCGCGACGCCCCGTCGTCGTCGCAATGGCGGACGTATGTAATAATCGAGCAAAAAAAAAAAAAAAAAAAAAAAAAAAAAAAAAAGACACCATTGCCCGGACCAATCTATGTGAAAGCGTGCAACGCCGCAATTATATCGGCGTTACTTTTCTAATTGTCTTCATTAATAATTCCGCGTGTACTATGGAAAATGGACGAGACCGCTTACGCGTTGACGATTAATTCCGAGATTGTATATACCGATACCGACTGATAACACTAATAACGAACATCCCCCTTATTAGCTTTAAAAAAGCCCCTCGTGTTTTAATAACGTGTCTCATGCTAACGTGTTGTCGCGCTGTGTTTTCGCTGAAGCGCTGCTAACTTTTTACAAGGTCTTTGCGATGGCTCGATACGGACGAGGCTTCATGGAAGGGATCGAACAATTTTGTAGAAACGTTTATGTATTTATGCATGTAACGGACTTAAGATAGTGACTAGTATCGAGATGAATATATGCACGAAAACGTTTGAATAATTTTCCAATAAATCTTAGCGGTAAAACTTGTTAGTACCTACTTGTCATAATTATCTAACGATATCTCGACACACATTCTGTGTATCGGTTTCCTTAGAGTTGATATTATTTCTAATAATATAAACGGTAAAAATTATTCTTGCTATTTGAAATACTTGAAGACGATTTTGAACAATTTTTAAGCCTAATTTTTAATCCTTTTAATGGACTCTTTTTCCGCCAATCATTCTGTACTCACAATTCGAGTTTAAGATAAAATAGATATTTATACAGCGCGTCGCACAACTCGGAGCTCTCGATGCGATATCTTGGGTATTATATCTCGGGCATTATATCTTTTGTCGAGAAAAATTTTTCACTTTTCTTCGCGTCAACCTCGCATGGGCGACGAGGCAAGGACGACGATTATCGATTACCATAACGTGACTTTCGAGATTTCCAAATGCCGCGCGTAGACTGGTCATTGGTCTTGTCCGTGAAACACTTAAGGGAAGTTATAAATAGCGACTCGCAAGGTGCGAGTTGTCGTGGCGAAAGCGTGTCGTAGAAAAATCGGCGCTTTAACACATTTCGAGCCGACGAAATTTTTGCTACTGTCGAAAATTATTTCTTGATTTTGTTCAAACTTTTTTTTTTAACCATTCACTGATGTACACAAAAAACAAATTTAAAAATATAAATATTCGTAATCGATTATCAACAAGAGAAAGGAATTAAAAAAAAAAAGGCTTTTGAACTGTACAATTAAATAACTACTTGTTTTATTAATTAAATAAAAGACTTGAAAAGTCTCAAACAATTTTTAATGTGAAATATATGTAATATGGTGTGCGCAAGCTCTTAAAACGTAATTTCACCCCGCCGGCAGTTAATGTGTTAATACCCCGGCGCTGTTTTCACAAGATAGAGGAAGGAGAGCGTCGGATTTAGTGCCGCGGAAGAGAAGCAGTATTAGTGTTGCTGCCCCGTCGTCGCGCTTCTAATCACATCGTCTACGTAATTGCCGGTAATGTGCTTCTTTGAGGAAATAAGCCGATTACGGAATAAACAGCCGGTTCTCGGTCGTTGTAGTGAGCGGCTTCGCGGCGTGTCGCGCTTAAAAAGAAAAAAAAATACAACCGACGGAAAAGGAGGACGCGATCGGACAGCGAAGAAGCTGCGAATTAACCAGAAATTGTGCCGATACAGCGCGCGCGCTCGGGCGCAGTTTACCTTAATGACACCTTCTTCTTCGACGATAGTTCCGAGAGAGAAAACGCGCGGCGCCGAATGACGCTTTTATAATCGCTGCGCGATGATATGTGGTTTGTAGCGACGCCAAAGCCTATTAGCGTCCACGTAGCAAAAACCGAGTATAGAGTATACACACGATTCACAAAACAGCATTGGAATTACATTCACACTCTCACATCACCCGTCACCAAGATTATTTATCTCTTTATCTAAAAATGTCGAATTTTGTAATTAAAGGATTCTACGGTTTTTTCAAATTTTCATGGTAGTTGCAAATATTTTTTTTAATACTAGTACAACATAGACGCGCGCTACGCGCACGCTAGTATTTTTATTTTGACGCGTTCTGTCAATGAACACTAGCTGTCACCGCGATGACAGCTAGTAGACGTACGAACCGAGAAATGCATCCAAGAAACGTCATTGAGAAACGGTTCGATCAGCGTCGCAAAGAGGCAACAATCAAAATCGATAGAATCGATTCTGATTATTTCTGACAAGATTCGCTTTTTTGGCAGGGATCGTAAATCAACATGATTTTCTAAGTGTCACTATGCAATAAACTGGAAATCCCGTGTGTGACTGACACTTATGAAATTATAGAAACTGTCGATATTATAATTAAAAGTCCAACAGCGCATTCGAGTGAGTTATTTGCGTAACACGGAGTTGAATGTGTCTTACAAAAATTTCAGGTCGAAAGAAGTCACGACAACATTTAGCGCTTGTTCGGCCCGGGGCCGAAATTTTCGAGGAACAACAACGGCGCGCAGGTAGAAAAGATGAATGATTTAGAACCATTAGGTCTCTTAAATGTTACCGGCTCGATTAGCTCGACTCGAAAGAGAGAAGAAAGACATTTATCTTCCGCGAGAAAACACATCTCGAAGGTTTTGTGCGCGCAATCGCGGCAACAAAAGTCATGTTAAGTACCGCATATCTAAAGTACTTTTTATCTCATAATAGATGTTGATTAGATATTGATTTAAAGTAACATCAACATTAATTGGCGCAGTAATATGACGATCGAAAATACATAATAGTTAAAGTACAGTTACTGTTTAATGAATTGCAAAAGAAAAATGTGTGTCTTCAACCGTTCATATTTAAAGCGAGAATGTGAACAACTTTTTAGTTTGTATTTTTTCTTTATTCTGTGCAGCTTTTATAACATTAACGAAACAGATTTCCAATTTAGTTGTTACATAACGTCGAAGAACGCAAACTCTTGTTCTTTGCTTGAAATCTGCCACTGTCAGCATAGAAATAATAACCGTAAAAATTCTTGCAGACTTGACGTCAATCCGTCGACTTTATTTTGAGCGACAAAGTGGTTTTGAAAACGTCTGTAAATGAATATTCATTTTCTATACCGTTGGAGTTAACGGAAGCGCCGTCGTGATGACTGGTGTCGCTATCCTCATCCGGATTGTTGTTACCCAAGGACGTTCTGGATTGGTGCCGAACACTGAGATCCCGCGGCGCCGAAGGCGGACTTCCGGGAGGTTGTTCCTGGCTGGACAGTCCTGACGCGTTGCCCAAGATATCGGTGATCATGAATCTCGATCTCTGCGGCATCGTCGTCGACGCGTCGTTTCTCTCCAGACTATTGTTGCTATTGAGATTGTTGTTGCGCGAGTCGAGCCCGTTGGAGAAACGTTCCATGCCGCCGTTTCGGTCAACGATGTTCTCCGGCCGATGCGTCTCGTGGCCAGACACTCTGCTGAGATTTAGACCGTTGTTGGCCACTGCGATGCCACTGAGAGCGGCCACGTGGTGATTCTGTTGATGATGGACCGTCATTACGGTGGACGCAGGTGGTTCCTCTGGGCTACGGGCACCCGCGGGCGCCTCTGCCGCCACCCCAGGACTCGTGCGATACCCGGGAGACAGAATTTTGCCGACGATAATCGACGTAATCCGCGCGAAAAACTTAATTATCTTCGCTGTATCCAACTACCCTTCACTTTATTGTCAATGTTCGATTTTTGAATCTGTTGTGATTGAAAATTTTTCACGAGAGAGTCGAGAGAAATGTTTTTCGCTTGGAGCATCCACGTCTGGAGCACGAAAATAGCGACGATAGTTTGATAAATAATTTTAGAGATTCGGAGGATTAGTCTTTAGTTGAGAACTAAAGTCTTTGTACCGCGTACAAGTCCGTAAACGATGGTAAAAACCGACTTGCGAGAATATTACGGAATATAATATGGCGCGTGGGACAGATATTCACGTCAAGATGCGTGTGCACCTTATTGCACTTCTTCCCGTTTCACTCAGTCACTCCAGTTCACTCCACCTCCGTTACCACCTTCTTCCCAGGCGCAATTAAGGGGCCGCTCGACTCGGCTCCCCGGTTAATTGCTAATTGGCCACTTAACATAATTGCCGCGCATAAGAGCGAAGCCGCCGACCATTTCCGCTTTCCTTTTTCTCCTTTTCCTTGCTTCAATTATTAATTATTTTTATATAAGAGTCTGTGACGTGTGTTCCTCTCACTTTTTCGCGACTACGACCGTGCCCAAAGATTGAAAAACACAAACTCTTCTACTCTGTTAATGTCTGTTGTTGATGAAATGTGATGATGACATTCGTCAGAAATTTTTCTAATTATTGTAGAACATTTGACACATCTTTACATTAATCTACTGGATCAGAACTTGTGACCGGACGTAGCGACGGTCGTATTTAAGACAGAGTCCAGCAATCACTTGATCGAATAAAATCAATCGCAGGTCTTTGTTTCGTCGGCTTATCGCTTGTCACAATTGGTTGCTGTCACAACGAGATCTCTTCGAACTTTTCACAATTTCAAATGAGAGCAAGATATACATCTCAGTCCGTCGGCACCGTTCTTCTCGCACTGTTATCCGACGTGCCATGCAGATTACTTGGGACTACAGCGTCAATTTAAATCTCGATTTTTTTTTTTTTTTTTTTTTTGACAATTCAAACTATGATTTTTAATTACAGTTTAGCTAATCGCGATTGTGCAATTTCGGAATCGGTTTTGAAACCGATTCCGAAATAGGATTTCAACTTTTGTTCACCGGAAACAAGAAATACAACGCAGTTTATACTCAGCTACCCGATCTCTACGAATCCTACCTGCTAACTGATCGGTTCGACTCGACGCAGCGGGCAACGTGAACCTCCGGCTCGTTACCGAACGGCCATATCGCGATTCTGGCACGCCTTCTGACTACCCCACTGCCGCACTTGTCTGGGCCAATCGCGCGTCTTGCAACTAAGCTCCCGGCCAATCGTGACCGAGACAACCTCGGCATCTCCGCTGCATGGCACGGTTACGCCCAAGTAATTTGAAATGTGTTTCAGCAGTAATTCGATATAAAATTGTAGTTAATATCTTTCATTATAGTCTGGGGGACAGGGGAGACTCGCGCTCCTCGCGCAGAAGACGATGGTGGGAGACACGGCCAGTAACCGATGGTGGGGGCGCGAAAGGGGAGGTATGAGCAGGGTGAAGCGAGAAGTGATACGGTCTCCCACTTTTCGGGCCCGTACTCTCCTGGAGATGGAACTGGAAAGCGTATCGACCGGAGTGGGAAGGGAGAAAGAAAAGGTCCAGCGAAACTATCAGGAAGGGATGGAAGTGCTATCGAAACGGAGGAAAGAGTGAATTCCGAGCTAGGTAAAGTACACCGCGGATTTACGAATTCACGAGGCGAACGGGCGCGAGCGTTATTTGCTACGTAAACTTTTTGCGCCTTTCCTGTCGCAGCGACAGCTTCAAGAGAAAAAAACTTGTCAAATGTATCAAACAAGCGCGTTGATGAGTCCGAATGTGTTGCAAAGAGAGCGTTAAATTGTTCAATGATGGGATCAATCAGTATAATATAAAATAAACGCACGAATTTGTTATTTTTTTATAACATATTTTATAGAAAATACTTTTTTTCTGACTCGATTTAATGCAAGTGAGAATTTAATATCGTTAAAATGCATCATTCTCATTTGTTAGTAGATAGGGAAATCTCGAGGAAAATTTTCTCTTCGTGAACTTTCCAACGCCACACTCGAAAGTATTAATATGGATGTATCGTGCTAATACCTGGACAAGCAATAGCCACGTGTACGTCATTAAAATTACATGAGGATGCGACTTGAATATCGCGACTCGGTCAGGAAGACGAAGTGAAAAGTTAAGAGCGTTAAAACTGCTGCTATCAACCTGCCAATTAACCTTCATAAATCCCAGACGCTCTATTCTGAACGTAACGACATTTTTCAGTCACTTTGAAACAATGTATAAACTTGAGCTTAACATATCCAAAGGAAAATTTCCGTAATCTGAAACACCATCTTACTTTCACATATATTTTATAAATTTCATGGAAAATTTAATTTCGTATTAAAGAATATTATTTATTGCCTTTGTACTTGCTAAAAATTAAATTTGAAAGGATGTTCAGAGACGTTTTGTTTCATATTTCTTATAAAATATTAAAGATCTAACATTTTTTTTTCTTACTCTTGTATATTTTATAAAAAGCCGTAAGTAAAGCGTTTGCCTGTTTAAGAAGAACAGTTCTCTTATACTTCTAACGACTCCGTAAGAAGAATAGAAAGTAGATCGAGCAGTATCGAATAGCTTCCTTCTTCATCACGTTAATGTAATAATTATTTAAAAAATAGTACTGAGGAAGCGGATGATTTTGAAAAAAAGAAAAAAACGATTATTTCCGAAACAACACTTTATATTACGCATGTCATGCGTATTAATTCACTATTACATCACACAATTTTCACTTTCTTTAAGATAATATAACATATCGTTCTCCTATAATTAATATCTTAAAATCTAATTTCTGGCATAAAAATAATAAAAAATATTTTCAAGTAAAACTGAACTTAAAATAACTTTTTTATTATAAAATTATTTTATTAAAAAGTAAGAATGTATTTTTACTTTTCTTTTATTACAAATAAGCATACACTTTTAATTAACACATCTCAGATTAGACTAATTCTTTTGCATGTTGATTAGATATTTGTAGCATCGAAAAAAGTGGCTCACAAAACGCGACGACGACGGAGTAGAACGGAGAGGCAATCGTTCGCGGTGAGAAGCGAGCGCGCGTTGCGCATGCGAGCGGTCCCCCGACTTCTGGAAGTTTAGCCGTTAACTTAACCGGCGTTTACCTTAATCTAAGATCAGCTACGGGCCCGAGCCGTGCACCGCGCTGTATAATATATGGCCGTATGAATATGCATTGGACACGGTATGAAGTCTATCGCGTATTCGCGCGCGTGTGCTGCGAGAGGTAATACGCTCGCGAGCGCGCCTCGTTGACGTGTTTGCCCACGCTCACTTTGCCAATACACACGACCGACGGATACGCTTTTACATTGCACGCTACTTTTACATGTGTCTGTGTATGTGCAGAAAAATATACAGTTGTTATGACTCGTCTCGAAAACAGCCCTTTTTTATTCAATGTTACATTTGGAAAGACAATCATTCATTCACTTATCCGTACGAGTTTAAGACATTCACACCTTGAACATTCCATTTTCGTCGCTGACGTTTTTCGCACGATGTTTGGTTTCCACATTCACGAGATCGGTAATTGATTTTGCACTTGCTGTCTTCAATTCAAGACAGCTGTCAACATCACAACACCGACTCTCGCGAAAATTATTATGCAGCAAACCCAACAAATTTTTTATGCTGGTTATATAATAAACAAAAATTGCGTTTAACTTTCGATTCATATCTACATCGTCTAACGATTACATTTCTCTCGATTCATCAGCGCTATTTGCAACGGTTAGTGCGAAGTGACACTTGCGAATTATCCATTTTGGAAGAGATCGGATTTCGTCTAAGAGCCTCCATTACCAGCCATTTGCATTGATAGCAAGCAAGTGCCTTGAAAGCCAGTTAAAGGGCACTTTGCGACATTACGTCTTCAGGCGTCGCAAAGATAGAGAACGTGTGCCACTTCTTAAGAAGTTTTTGAACGTATAAATGAATATTATATTTATGTAAAAAAAAAAAGAGAAAACGTTATATAAATCTCGAAACATTTTGTGTAATTTTGAGACTTTAAATTTTTAATAATTTTTCATTAATAATAATCCGAGAAATGTAAATTAAATGAGTTAAATGATAACTGCAAAATTTCTTCATGTGAGAATTTATTATTTATAATTACTCGATTACTCCTGTGTTAAAAAATGATCATTGAGTGTCAATGCTTTTCAAGAATCGAATTTTGTTTTTTTTTTGCTCCGCTTCGATCACACACGCGTCGTCGTACTCGTTAGAACGTACGTGCGCCTATGCATCTGTTTAGTCGGAAAAAGAGCTTCTAAGGGTGGCAGGTTTTCATAGCAATTAAGATAATATTTGCACATTCGAGGGTTGTGATTTCCTGCAGGTGTTTCTATCGCCGTTGCAGACCCCGGTAAATATAACTGCGTGACTCGTCCACCGTATACTTTCGCCCCTTAATATTTTTACCCCAATTCACTGATCGGTAAATGACACCGTTCAGAATTAAAATAGACAATATACATCGCAAATATTAACATCACGTAATACGCAACAATTGAAATATGTTATTAAGTTCTTCTTCTTTGACTTGTTTTATATAATGATCATTGCTATCTGATATATACCGAAACTTTTGACGCAGAAACATATCGGTACGTATGACACATTGAAGAGAGGTTGTTATGCATGCGCGAAGTGGAGTGTATACACACTCTCTCTTTCTCTCCCTCTGAGGGAAATTTATAGTTTAGCGAGAGACCGAGCGAGAGGGAGATACGGAAAGGTGCCGCTATTAGATCTTTCTCATGCTGATAAAACTGTATAATGGACTTAATCGCTTTGCGCCTGGCCCTCGGCTAAGCGTTTACGTTACTTTTCATGGGTCTCCGGCTATATGTATACCGCAGTGCAGTTATCAACACAACGAATCTACTCCCTCTTTTCAGTTCCCCGCTCTTTTTCTTTCCGCATCTGCCGCCGCTCCGCGCTCGCGACTCACTCGCGTCTCTTTGTTCTTCGCTCGCAAATCCATTGATTCCCTCGGGAAACGCGTAACATGCATATCCGTCCGGTACCGACGCCTGAACTTGACAAAAGTTTGTTACATGTGTGGACAACACTTGTTTCAACTCTTCGGGCCCGACTTCACATTTTACCGCGACCGAACGCGCGTAGCTTTTTACGTCGGCCGAGTGAATGCAAAAAAACAAATCTTGATATACTGCATATATGATAAAAAATCGTTTTTTAATTCTAATACCAGAAAAACTGAAGAAGAGAAAACTGGAGTCGTGAAACATTTAATTTCTCTTCAAATTGTTAATGAAACTTTACGCGCCATTAATCAAATTGCCTGTCATTGGTCTTTCTTAAAATTCGTAATAGTACATCTGAAAGCCGTGGATAAACTGGACAGACCGCTTGTTTGATAGAGAGTTTCGCCAAAACGTCGAAAAAAATACGGGAACTATCAATCACACACGGAGAGTTAATAAACTCTTCGCGTTCTTGCACATTTTCCGCAACTCTCGAGGCCCGGAGCGAGCATCCCGCGCGCTTATGTATGCAGTAATTCGCCGCTGACCTTTTAATAGCTCGGTTCAACTGGAAGAAATAGAAAAGAGAAAGATATGTAACTTCTGTAAGAGAGCGGAGAGCGAGAGAGAAGCACGTATGTTATGCTCGCTGGACGTCTGGAAATCGCGATCTCTCTCCGAACGCGTAGATTCCCTGAATTCGACCGTCATTTCCCGGTGCACGATCGTACAATTTCCTATGGTTTCACGGATCGTCCGAGTAACTCCCTTTTTGCCCCTACTTCGGCAAAATATACGGAACGGTGTGTGCTCGAATAGCCAATCGAGAAATCCCGGGTTTCCCTTCCGAATCGAACAACCGGCAATTTGCATGTTATACTACCCGATGGCGCCCGAGACCGCTTTTTAAGGCGGTTACGACCATTAATGTAATGCTCGAGGTCGTGCGAGTCAATGCCAAGGAATAGCCGAGTCTGCATCCTCGCGAGAGATCGCTACACGCCCGAGATCGATCGTCCAAGTTCCGATTCTGGAATTGAAATGTACGATGAGGCGAAGTTTGAGCGCGAGCTGCGCCACAATGTTAGATAAAAAAAACCTGCCATCAGTGAAAGAAAGCTAACCAGCAAAAACAAGAAGCCAAGTGCCAGATCTTAGAATGTGTTTTGTCACTTAAAAAAAATAAATTTTCTCTAATGAATAAAAAGCTATTTACAAAAAAGAAAAAACGTTCCACGTAAACAACAATAAAAAAAAACAACAATAAAAAAAATTTTATTCAGATGTCCATTAGACGTTCACAACTTCGTACGATATATCTAAATTATAAATTTCTGTATCTCTTAACAACAAAATCGCGATCTAAGAATAATTCTGTGAGCGATTGCTCACGGGGGCGCATTCAATGCGATTTGCATCCGAAATGTGAATTCATAGAAGAGCGAAAAAACACAGTGTTGGAAATGACTGGAAGACGCTGGTTGTTATCTCTCGTGCGTGCAATTGCGCTGCGTAGATACGGGATCATATACGCGGCTTAATTTTACAAATCTAAGGACAAAGTGTGAGTTTTAGCGCGCAGCCCAAGCGAGTATTTCCCAAGGGCTTGTCTTTACTAGAAGTTAGCTCACGTAAGCAGCTGCAAGTCTCTCGATGATGCCAGCTTTAGTTACCCGTCTCTCGTTCTCGTAGATATTAGATTACTTTATAGGCGTATCACTGCACGCACCTATGCGGCACGAGCGTATCGGTATGCACGAGCAGCAAGCTAAGATATGTGCAAACCAGTATACGTGCGTGCATTTCCCAAGCGCTCGTTTTGCTACTAGTTATAAAGAGCAAGCAGCAGCTCCGACGCTTCTATATTAGTTCTAGTCATTCGAAATTGCCTGCATTGCCACTTATTGCGCCGCGAATACGTGCGTGTCTTACATAGGACGCGCGTCCGATCGTCCGTAAAATCCAATTGCTAAAATAATTGTGACTTTTGATCGTCAATAAACGTATACGTGAAATGAATTTAATTGCAATTAGAAATTTTTTTCAGTCACACCGACGTAAAATCGCACATGCGTTCATAAAAAATATTATTCATTGCATGTTAGCGAAATTTTAGAAGCTGACGACGAGATGGTATGACAGTGTGTACATGTAACGAAACGTCGTGAATATACGAATATAAATTAGGTCAAGGAATAGAGTTTTAGGAGTTACAGTTCTCTATTTGTAATTATTTACATATCGTCGAACGTGCGTAAGTACGACGACGATACAATACATTTTGAAAGGAACTTACGCGAGCCGCGATAAAATCGTTGAAACTGATACAGTATAAATACCTCATGAAAAGATAACAAAGAACACGCGAGAAGCGCTCCCGGTCTTTTTGTTGGCTCGTATAATTTAATCCGCTCATCTTTTATTCCGCGCTTCCGTTCATCTGACATTATATCCTGAATCGCGCTCGCAAACGGGACCGCAAAAATGGTAACAATCGCGCGATCATCCGATTTCGGATATTTGCGCGTATAATACATCGCCAACCGTTATATGCACGGCGATTTACGAGACACGGGACTCCTGACAATCTCGTGCGACCCCATTGCGCACAAAAACTCGTCAAGACGTATAACAAGCGTGCATTAACATTAATTACCATAATACTTTCGTAATTGTTCGCGGCGCTTAGGAGAGAAAGAAATGGAGGGGGGGGGAGGTACCACGCAGTGTACCAGAAAAATTGTAACAATTAGACAACTCGCAAATTTATAATAAAATAAAATCATAGCGCGAATTCGAGTCATCGCGGTAATAGCCAATTTTCAAATTTATTAAGCAGCTGGTACAATACTGCGCGTATAAATATCTGCGCAGACGCAAGTGCTGCTTGTGCTTGTGAGTGAGTTCGTTTCTCTTACGACGCATAAGTACTTAATTTCTATCCGAGTATTTTTTAATTGAGCTTCAGGACACAAAAATTAAATATCCCAAGTATGCTTCTTTACAATTGTTCTAAAAACTTAAATAAATTCGATTTCTTCTTCACTCGAAATTATCTTCGTTTCCCTCTAATTTTTTTTTTCTGATCTATGCGACGTAAATTAGCTCGACAATTATCGGAACTCTAGGTTTTCGAAAAGATCTATTTGTATTGCTTTTCGCAATTTATTTCATTTTCTTTTCTTTGATAAAAAATGTGCGAACATATCTGATTTCAAGTACAGAAATTTCAGAAAGTGTAGGCAATGTCTGCACTTCTTTAGGTGCATTCAACTCAGCGCATCTATGCACGCAGCGACCGTTTTTCATCGACCGTTCTTGTCGCGAGAACACCTACCAGTGGAAGAAATGAAGAGCTTCTCGCTTTTTTTTTTTTTTTTTTTTTTTTTTTTTTTGTAATTTTGTGTCGTCGATTAACAAGCGTTAAATCACAGCTTTTTTTTATTTCCGGTAATTTTTATTATATTTCGCCAACACACTTACTTTTCACAAGTGTCGGTAACATTACGCTCGTTTTGATTTTAATAATTTTGCTTTTTAACAAGATTGCCTATTACATCTGTTGTCTCAGCATTAAAACGAATGCGTGTGTTCAATCTATGCGGAAGAAAACGTGAGGTAATTTTGCATGAACAGTATGTGTTGTCACATTAAACATTTCTCTTAACGCGCACATCTAATTTTTACTTAGAAGCGTTTTTAATTAAGCTTGCAATAATTAGGCATTTGTTCTAAGTATGTTTTTTATTCTCATAATGATAAATTTGAATTCTTTTTAGCTCTTCTTTGCTCAAACATCGACGGAACATCTGATTGTCTTGATGATTGCAGAGATGTACTAAATGTGACTGTGTCAAATAACGAGATTTATCATTTTTTTATTTAAATATTTTAAGTTTTACATAATTTCTCTTTAATGAACACGTTTTGTACAACGTTTTTCCTATAGGTAATATTTAATTTTCGCACATTTATAATTTTATGGAAATAGAGAATAAAGTCTCTGGGCAAAACAAAAATTACTTATAATTGAAAATTGTTTATTGTTCTCACTTGACGTATTTTTATTTTATATTTACGACGAAGAATTTCACACCATCGCGCAAAAGATCGCGGCAAAAATTTTTTGCGTATAAATATTTTGTACATTGTTTAACGTCATAATGGCGAGTCAACAAGCGGAAATACGTGACGTGTGCCTGATGCGTGAGAGGGAATCGTTAGCGCACGACGAAAAGACAAAAATCGTTTCCTCGATTATAGTTCAGAAACAAGCAACGGTCGAGATAACCGCCATTAGCAGTTAAAAAAAAAACCCGATTTTTTAAGCTCGTTAAAACTTGTATTAAGTTTATTTTTGTGTCGTAACGAAATGACACTCGCTTAAAACTGTGTATATATTCGATGACGTTTTTTTTAACAAAAATTTTGCACATATTTGAAAGCGGAAGAATCAATTCAATTAACGTCTTTGAAAGTTTAATCCAAATCTTAGCACGTGCTGTCATCGTAATTTATCCTTTTCGGGAGAAGAAGGAGCGTCGCGGGAAACGCGACGACGTTTTGCTCATCACAACGAATAATGGCGTTATCCCGTCTTCCTCTCCCGGAGGAAGTAATTCGCTCGAGGAGGACTAAGTCTCTGTTTTGACTTGGGGTGTTTCCAGCGTGGTAGAAGCATTGTCTTGACAACTAATTGTAAGTGGTTATTTTACACGCTGTTAGCTCTGTAAGTTAGCCACGAGCTTACCGCGCTGTTTCTATGCTAATAAGGTCCGAGAAACCAGCCAGAAGACGCGAGGAGAGGAAGAAAGAGCCTCCCCCCGACGACCTTCTTCTTCGGAGTCTCGAACGACTCGACGTAATAGCTGAAACTTGCGCTTGTGTTTCTACGGAGCAACTCCCGGCAAAACGAGCTCTCGCCCGGCAAATACATGCGACTTGTACGTTTGGCTTTCGTCGGAAGTTGGTGCGTACACACACTTAGCACCTCGTCGCATTGCCTCGCTTTTAAAGTTCGCTGAAGATTCTGCACTGTAGACTTTATCCATTATGATAGCGAGCGTGTCGATAAGATAATTCATAGGCTAATAAAGTTCTTTTTTAATTGTATAACAATGTTAATTCACACTTTTTGACAAGCAAAATTTCATCTCTCATTTAGAGAAAATATCACGTGAAGAATCAAAGAACTTTGTAAAGTAATTAAGACAGTCGTTCTCTCTTGATCGCGATTAGTCGACCTTTTCTTTTTTTTTTTTCTTACACGCGATATTTCGTTACTTTTAACGTTTTTTATTACTTTTGGTCGATGACAAAACATATACTCACGTCTTCCTGCAAGATAATATCGCGCTGTGTGTTAACATTAAGAGAGTCCTTGATCAAAAGCAGTTTCTACGACCGGTCCGCATCTACGACCTGTTTAATCGCCAGCGATTTTCTCAAATCTTATTCACTTGAAATATAAGTAGTATATAAATAACCTAATCTAATCTAATTAATCGAGGTCTTAATTAGCAATTAGCAGAATATTTTAAAACTCTATTTGCAAAAAAAAGTGTTTAAAAATTTCTTCTGTTTACATTAGCCATTGTCTTTACATCGCTTCTTATCTAATTGTCGGGACGTGCAGTTAGGCGAAATCGCGAGAAATAGCACTTTGTAATCACGGCGGTGACGCTCTCATCAGAGAGCATCGCCACTTTTCCGTCTCTCCGGAGTCCTTCCTTCTTTGCGAAACGCAATTAAACCAATTACCGCGACCGCCGGAGAAATGAACGTGCGGGAGTTACGTAAAGTAATTGGACGCCTCTACTATATGTGCGCACGGATTTCCTAAAACGATAATTAACGAGTTATTAAGCGCCGGCTATCTTACCGTCGACGGTGTTCGTCATTATCCGCGTTTCACACGAGCGCCGAGTGAAATCTGCTGCGATGAGCCTAAGATAGCGAGAGAGCGCACACACCAACACGACACGACGACACGCTTTTATATACGCGACGCGATTGATATATTATCCATGCAAGTATATGAATCGGAGTTTTTTGGTTAACCAAATTTTAACATTTTGCTGGAATCGGCAATTAGAAACAAAAAGAAGATCGATATATCGAAATGCGATATATATATCGATATGCGATATATATCGAAATGCGATATATATCGACATGCGATATATATATCGAAATGCGATATTATGATGTTTGCATAGAAAAATCTTATTCCTGCTCAAAACGCTACTTGGTATAGTAGTACTACGTACTCTATTGCGACAAAAATGCAGAGAATATTCAGTTCTTTTGTTGTTTTTGCTTTTGTTTCCAAAAAAATCAAAAAACACGAAATTTCTATAGTAAACTTGTGACGGAATTTATTTTGAAGATTTGTATGAAACCTCCGTCAGAGATATTTGCGATTATGTTTAAAATGTAATCGCGTGCTCGCAGTATTTCTTTGTAATTACAAAGACGCTGATGATGTAGTTTTGTAACGCATACACATCAAACGCACACGATCCTTTCGCGCGGGGCTAGGAACCCTTTAACCGCCTGGAAACGCTCAATCAACGTTGCTCCGAGGTTGAGAACCTCGTAGCTGGTAATTAGCGTTATGAAGCTCTCTGCTTACCGGCGATGACTCTCAGATAAGGCGGACTCGTTACATTACGTACGTTCGGCACGCCTGTATGCGGAGGCTACAGCACGTGAAAGCGGCCATTATCTAGTTTTACTTTTGCGCAACCATATTACACCTTGCCAAAATGCCGCCGCTTCCTCTCCGCCTCTCACACGTGACAACATCGCCGTGGCATTTCGCATAACGACTCGACTGTGCGAGGAACGTAACACAATCTTATTGATTACGCTACTCAGCATTTTAACTTAATTACCTGATATTGCAATACAATTGTGTTCATTTAATATTTTCTACGATGATTTTACATCACGACGACTATAACAACAACGCGAAACATTTGAATTACGAAACTTTTGTAAAGTTGTTTTTTTTTTTTTTTTTTTTGCAATCTTTAAGTAATCGCTTAAATGTCATTTAAATTCCTATCGCGCGTGGAAAATACAGTTTATAATATTTTAATGATGAGCGCGGCTGTACTCTTCTCTCCCTTATGTTTCACCACTTGGAGATGTGCTGCTCATTGCAGCGTGGATTTATTGTTCCTGCGAGGAATCATTCGCGATTAACGGCGGTTCATCAACCACTCCACGAAGAATACGATTCCTTACATACATTGATCCCGTCCGCGTCCGTAGACCGATTCTTACGACTGCAAAAGTTCTGACCGGCGTAACTACGTGCTCGTGCAAAGGGACGAAACCATAGCGTCTCCTCTCGACGGAGATGCTCAAGAGCCGCGTGATTGCACGTCTCCGCACGGACCATGATGGCCGCTCTGAGCACGGCTATTGGTCGATGGGTAATCACACGGTCCCCTCGCTGCCCCCCTTCACGTCCACGTACCCCCAGAGATACCTGTAGCCACTGTTGAGCCCCGGCGCTGTCATTACGCGATCATTTTTTGTTTCAGCGATATTTAATTTGAGTCGCTTCCCCGACTTCCTCTCCTTCTCAGTCAGCGAGCATAGAAAGAGAGAAAGAGAGAGAGAGCAAGAGGGAGATCGGCTATCCCTTCTTCGTGAACGTCCATCCCTTTCTTGCTTCATGATCTCGCTCTTCACAACCTCGCCCTCGCCTCCCGCGCGCGCGTCAGCCCGCGGCGCGCGGATTAATTCGGCTGACTCATTGTAATTCGGTGTGTGATCGACACGTTATCGCTCGAGCATATGCATCAAGCGCTTTTCGTGGAATAATGACGCCGGGATATTCTCGTAATGTCGTGTAATAATATCGTTTGAATATTCCTCGTATAATGAATGCGCTGAAAACGGAGCTCGATATTACACAAGCGGAGAGATTAAAACGTCGACTCTTCTTGCTCGCGATATATAATGAAATTTTCGCGAAACTGCGATGTTAATCTGCATTTAATCTGCATAGATAATAAGCGTGTCGTCGCGTTTTGTTATATATATTCGGCACAATTAGATAAATGTATGATACGGTATTATATTCTCTTCATCCGTGAATATATGCTTAATTAATCGCCGACGTGCGAACTCTCTGCCGGGGCCCGACTCCGCACCGTCGCTTTAAATCTACTTTTTCGCTAAAATGCATTTCATGTTTTTATTAGACCTTAAATCGAGCGTTATCGTCCATTTTTCTTATCTTAAGAGCCCGACAGGATAGGAAATGGCCGAAGATCGCACCTTGCTCTCGCTTTTATCTCGATGGAAGCGTGTGGGCGCGGAGAGACCTCGCGTTTACGTGCCAGCTCGGAGGACCAATTTGTTAACTTGGTCCTAATTCGTTCCCCGCTCGGCATCAGGTATACGCTTCTCTGGTATCGCTCGGGAGAGCGAGAGAAAGAGAAAGAAAATAGAGTGGAGAGAAATGTAAAATGCACACTGATGTCTCGCGCGAAACGAATTTTATCGAAAATTCCCCAGCAAGCTCAGACAGAGAGAGATAGAGAGAGAGAGAATAAATATATAGTATAGATATTTGTGAATATTACTTATCTTTATAAATTTATCGGAGTAACATCGAAGAGCGTGAAACTTAACATTTGTAGCACAGACATCAGAAAGACAAATTTTAATCCAATGAGTTTTTTGATAAACACTCATGACAAATATTTCGAATAGATCGTCGAAGAAATTAATTTTTTTTTTACATCGGTCCCCGTCTAGAATTCTGCCAGTTTAATTGGCAACAGAACAGAAATAGTTTCCGTAACGGTCTATCAACCGGTATCTAGTCTCTAGACAGACATATCGGACTCTCGCGAATTATACCAATCGAGACCGTAACGTCCCCTTTGCTCTCGAATGCAGCTCCTTTGTTCCATCGGAATCGTTTTGTGTAGGCGCTTCGATCCCGCGTTCGCGTTCCCATGCGAGATATAGAGGCGACGTGATCATTATAAAAATTAAACGACGTTCATACGATTGATTATTGAAATTACCTATCATTCCAGCGCGCGCTCGCCGTTTTCTGCGGAACACGTCCCGACGACAGGGGACCGACGGTGAGAAAAAAGACGGACGGGGTTGGTTAGCAACGTGTATACAGAAGGGTTTTATAAGTGCCCCTGGTGATGTTGGTTTACGTACGTGTGCGCGCGCGTCGTTGTGTAAGGGCGAATCGAGGCTTTTATATTCGTGTGCATCGTCCGGCCGTGTGGACCTTAATAAGTCGTTTTCGAGAGATAATCCGCGGCGGGTGTGTCATTTCATTTCTCGTAATTTCGTGCTCGACGCGCTGCGGAATGCCACGTATATACATCTGTGTGTGTGTGTGTGTATATATATATGTATCCAGTGGTGCGCTTCTCTTCAGGGTCGGCGTAGTCGGTGACAGCATCTTTGCGCACTATCAGATCATTATTCCTGACATTTAGATCATTACTCCCATCAGTTCATTATTTTTCAAACCGCGAAAGAGCGCATGCTAATTCTCACTCAGTTATAGAAATAATCCAAGTTTGACATAATAGAACAAGTGAAAAATTAGACGAATAGAGAAAATAGAAATTGAGAGCATTTTTCGATACTTTTTTAAATAAAATATTTTTTTTCCGTAGTATTTTTTTTTTTTTTCAAATTAAAAGATTTTAAAAAAGTTTTATTGACACATTTCACAGATTCGATTTTAATTATTTAAAATTGTGATGGGAGTTTAGAGAGCCGTTTTGTCTTCGCTCAGACGCGTAATTCTTCCCAAACCTGTTTTGTCTCTCGTTCGCGTCATCTTTGTCATTCTCGACCTATTCTCTTCTCGCCCCGAGGCACCGAACTACGCTCATTCAGTGATTTCGGCGGTCGTGGTTTCAACGGCGGCACGCCTTTTCTCTCTTTCGGCTCTTCATTGAGAAGAGGATGCTCCCTCTTTGTCGTGTCTCTCTGTCCGCATTTAGCCTGATCAAAGCGATTCCATCGCTCCAGGGTAAACCTTTCATTCAGTCGTCGTTGTGTAGGGAAGCGGCTCCAATGTTTGGAAACAAGGTCAGCGCGTCAATCGCGATAGGAGATGGAACCATTCTGAATAAATTGGTCTGATGTTGCAGCTGAAACCTTTATCTCTCTCAGTGATACCTGTTTTAGGAGCTCGGTTGCGTCCTTTGCGTGGGACGACGAACCCAGTCTGACGCCAAGAGGTTTTTTTTTTCTCATGACGATAGAGTCTCTCTAGGTTTTGCTTGCACTTTCATTTATACAACGCAGATTCAAAGGTAAATTTCATCTGAATTTTTAAGACAGAAATATTGTTCTTCCATATTTTTATTAAAAAAAAAAAACAAGTTAATAAACAAGATCTTGAAAAGTTTAATTATCAGTTCAGAAACCATTGCGAGTAAATATACGAAAATATTCGTGATATTCAAGTGTATACGTGCAGCTGTCGTGTCATCGGGAGAAAAGAGGGTGTCGCAGTATATAATTTGTCCCAGAAAAACGATATTTTAGAGGCGCGATGTCAGCTAAACTAACCCGTGGGTGTATGTTCTGTTCTTTTAGCGACTACGACTGATCCCACGGACCTGCGATCATTTCACCCGGTTATCTGAACACGGAAATAATGACCGGCGTCTTATCGCCATCACAAGGCGAAAGTACAACTTCTAATTATGTTCGTATCCCTTACATCTCTCCTTAGGAAGACGATGTGTTCGTCGGATCTATTTATACTTAGAAAAGTCAATTATTATAAAACAACATCTGTGTTGGAGACTTATATTAGCTCTGTATGAATTATACAATTAAAATTTTTATATTGTATAATTTAAAATATTTTTAAATACATACCTTCAATCGGAACTCCAAACAATTTCAATAAAATTTTACCGTGTTTCTCTCGGCTGAAAACTATAACTATAATTTAGATTGTGTTGCACACAGTGCGATACACTCTTGTTATAAATGTCATACCGTTCCCATTATCAACGTTTCAGATCGCAAGATTGTTTCGCGCGACATAATACGAGAAATGCTGTATATATAACTTCGTCTCTTCTCAGCGTTATACGTAATGTGGGATAAAATGATTTCAACAAATTATCTTCATTAAACATGCGTGCGTTCAGCACGATAGTGCCATTACACTGCTACAGTGTTTCTTCGGGAGAAGCTTATCTCAAGTTGCGTTACTTAGTTGCGGTAATTATTATACACTCCACGCTCCAAGGAGCAAGCTAATTCGGTACAGTGGCGTAGGCTTGCGAAAGATGTCTTTCTTGTTTCACGCAATATATATATATATATATATGTACATATATTTAATGTGCATTATATGTATTTTACTTATCAGATATCTTCAATAACGAGCTCTTTACTCGAGTTTATCTGGTCATCTGTTGGTGAAAAAAAAAATTATCGCAGATTACGAAAAGTGTAAAGACCAGTAAATAATAAAAATATAATTATAAAGTATAAAGTAATTAAATTGCATGTTAATCAGTTTTTCTGCTATCTTCTCTATTTCAATTTTAAATGTGATGTGTTCTTAAAAACAACATTTACCACATATTGCGTACCAAGTAAAAAACAAATATTGTGTTCCTGTTATCGTAATCTTTATTAGATACAATTACCGTCTTTATTATCATTGCCGCGTTCAAGCGGTTGAGATTTTCTATATAATGACAGTTCTTCCGTTTCGATATCCTGTATCTCATAACGTCGTGTTGCTTTCGTATTAAAACATTATCCGTCAATAATCGAACTCGGACGATCGTTCTCAGTTGTTTCAAGTTATAAAATACCGGTTTTACGTAATATTACTACTACTCCGGCCGGTCGGTTTAAATCGGCGTTATTTTTTTTTTTTTTCCTCAGCAGCACCAACCGCGCTACGAACGTGACGCACGCAATGGCACTCTGCGTGCGGTGGACGTACGCGTGTTGGACATTCACATACGCTTAGCGAAACAATTAGACGATTTTATCGCGGTACGCCACCAGTGCATTTTGTCCCCTTCGCAGCGAGCCCCCAAGCAAACCGGAAGCTGCGGCGAGGGGAGAGGCCTACCCCTCGTCTCCCTCTGCGGCAACACTTCCGGTGACGCTCATTAACGCCCGCCCGGCACGGATTTGTTGCCCGTAATTGTCTACGATTAATCGGATTCTATACGATTTATTGTAAACTTCAACGCAACGAACACTGATGAAAATTTTTTTCTACGTAATGATTAATTTCAAAAGAATTTCTTTGTTTTGTCATTTTTATTAGTATTACTTTGAGCAATTGTGAAATACATTGTATGTATATCTATTGTGTTTTTCTCTAAGTACTAAAGAAGTTTAACCACTTAACGATTTGAAGATTGAAAATACATGATTTTTTTTTTTTTCAAGCGCCCACCTGTATCGACGTCTGTAATTAAGAAAAATGGAAAAATTCTTGTAATTATATACATTCCGTAATTCTATATTCTTTTGAAAAGCATATTTGAACCTGTGTTTAGCACCGAAAAAATCTCGAGCAGGTGAACGGTCTGTTTACGCCGATTGATAGGCGGTGTATTTCTTTTCGGTCGGCTCGCGCAGTTATTTCGTCACTATAATCATTATCGTTTCCGGATTCGTTTTGGAGAAAGGCGAGGAAAATCGTTCGGGCCGGTGAAACGGGATAATTCACGTCCCGTGCCGATCCCGGAATCTACGGAGACTGAGCCTGATGGACGGTCTCACTTAGGGAGCGCTTTTCATGCCGGTAATCGAGAAAATTGATAAAGTACAGTAACTCGCACGGAAATTCGCGGTAATCACCGACCAGACCTGACAGAGGCCTCGTTAATTTATCGACCGAAATCACAGACTCTGTCTCGAAGCCGCAAATCAATTTTTAAAATGCGCCGTTTCGCCACCGAGAGTTTTTCATTCGATACGGTCGCTATAGACACTTACAATGTCAGACCGCGAAACAACAATTTTAATTTCACTGCCTCGATACACGTCAATGTGTTATAAAATTGCGCGAATAAACAACACGAGTCAACGAATTACTTCATATTACACTTGCAATCAATAAGTCACAAAGAATGACAAATGTATTATCTTAATCGCACACGATATCTATATTTTTACTTTATTTTTGACGAGACAAATATTAAGAACTGTGCGATATATATATATATACATATGTATAGTATTTTTTACGTATACACGATATATATATATATATATCACGCGCGTGTGTACATATACATGTCATAAATGCTATCGTCAAATCATATTCCGGGTTTTTCGAATGACTAGTACGTATACATAATGCATAAAACAAACAATTAAATTTCACCTGCTACAAAAGAAACGCGGACTATTCTGATTTCACTCGGAATTGTGCCGGATGTGACGTGGATTTCGAGAGAGGTATACACACGGAATTAAGAAACGACACGGTAATCATTAAAAAGTGATTTCGGAGTCTCTATGCCCAGAGGGAAGGCAACCCAAAGAAGTAGACACGTGAATGGAAGCGCCCGTAATTGGATCTTAGCTGCTCGGGCTTCTACACACAGCATGAGAATTTTCACTAATTTCGGCCCATTTTCGGAGACATTGTTTTTTTTTTGTGTGTGTTTTTTTTATTCTCCTCTCGAAATATGCCGACGGGACTCCACCAGATCAAGCTTGGCGATTGACACTCATACACCCGCACGAACAGTCTTTCGACCGTATCTTCGCGGCTTCTATTCCGCGTGTTCTCTGTTCATTTTTATTTCGAGCGAAGGACACGGGAAAGAAAAAAAGGAACCGCGAAGAATGCACCCCCGCGGCGACCGAGAGAGCGCATATAACCGATGTTGCAGTCTGAATTGCTGTGAATTTCGAGGCGGAGAATAACACCTTGTATTATCGAGGGTGCAGCGCGACAGATGGCCAAAATACGGCTGACGCGTCGATGAGCTGCCAGTTTTTACATTTCGGCGCAATTGATGATGTTTAGTAGATTAATCTGTCGAGCCCGAAAATCGTTTGTTCGAAATTTTATTTAAAAAAAAATCTGAAAACATATAATTTTCAGATTATATAAAACCAATTGCTTCTGAATATCTAAAAGAACACATATATGTGTATTAATTTTATTCATAAGTTGGAAATTACTTCTGTTCATTTTCGTGCGTGGAATTATCCGATATTGAACGACAGATACGTGTCGAACCGTACCATCCGGGATGTTCAAATGATGATGAAATGACGATGTTCCCTCCCGCTTTGGGAAACGTTGAATAATCTCGCGTAAAAAAGAGAAAATATATATTTAATAAAATTAAAATATACGCATACATTGACCGACGTGTTATATTCGTATGTCCGCAGCTCGCTGCGGACTAATTCCGCGCGATCGATGTCCAGAAAATTAGATTAACGCATGTCGTCGGTGTGGCGCGGCCCGCGACCAAATATAATACCGACTAACGACTTTTCGCCGGTGCGTTAAGCGCTCCCATTGTTCTCCTCGCGGAAGTGCACCGGTGAGCCGGAAACGCTCCACTCGGCCGCACTCATTTTCGCCGTCGTGAATGACAGAGTGTATTTCGTTACCACTAATTGCCGGGCGGTCGTGCGCGCACGCTAGTATTATATACGTATATTGAATTATCGAAACATTCTCCTTCCAAATCCGCAAAATTCTATTTGCGTTACACCATTTATTTATTGATCAATCTATTGAGCAATCTATGCCTCGCGAATATAGACCGCGTAATGCAGAACGTTCTTATTAATGTTCGATGTTTGAATGGAAAAAAAAAAAACAAAAAACGACGTTTTCCTGATGTGGAACATCGATGTTGTGTTTTACAACGATGCGATAAAGTTTTCGCTATCAATGAAAAAATTGACGTAATCGTTTGAGTTTCTATATTGTCGTAGTAATTATCTCAATATGAGTCTTTTTTTTTTTTTAATCATCAGTCGCGCAGTGTGAGGGACGAGTGCCGACGTTAGAATGGCGTTGAAGAAAGGAAGTATGTGGTTACGGCATGTGGTGTCGTGTTTTCGCGGCCGAACGCTCACACGAATATAACGAATAGTAATAATAACAAAAAAAAAAAAAAGAAAACAAAAAATAAAAAAGGACACACGGGGAAAGAGAAGCGAACCGGCTCGCGCAGCCGGAACGTGAGAGAGGTACAGCAAAACAGGAAGGAAACGGTGGCACGAAATCAAGGATCCTGGATGAATCGCCGATTTTCGGCTGTGCATTCAAGTTTCCGGTGGTTTAACGGTACAAGCGTATGAGGTATTCTCTGGGGGAGGGAGGGGGAATAACGCGATCTCGCTTCTCGCTTCTCAAAAAAACAGTTTTTAAAAACTCAATTTATTTATCTCTTAAAACTATTTTCAATTATTAAATTTTTTGAGCACTTTGCCGACTCGAAAATACACGTAAACTTTTTCTTGCTTTTTAAAATACAATTATCATCACGGACTTTCAATCTTCCCGATATTCCTAATTTTCGAACTAATTTTGATAACGTAATCAACGGTTTTTTTTTCTGCTCCACTTTTGAAAAGAAACAAACACCTGAACTAACGTCAAGTTCGTCTAATATTGCTGAAATCGCGCATTAGAATACAAATGTTCATGGTGCGTCCAATTGTCCATATGGCAGAAGTGTAGTAGCATGGGTAAACCATAGGCGCGCTCTCTTTCTCTACCCGCGCACTCGGCTATGTTCGCCCACCTGAAGCCTAATTGTTACTTAATTATCCGTCCGGCCGCCATGCTGCGGTTTATACGCATTGCCGAGTCAATTATTATGAGGCGAGCAAGCGTAGCCATCCGCAGCTTTTTGATTCCGGCCGACGCACGTAAATACCTGTTAGCGGCAGTTTTTATCTGCGATTATACGTATATGATTGTCCGCGACCGCAGCATTGTGGTCGTCGCTCATTATTCGTAATCACTGTATGTTATTCGTGCACACATTACATGCGATTCGACGCTACGTAAAAACAATTTGAAAGAGAGTTAAGAGAGTGACAATGCGAGTGATTTCAAACCGACGTTGTATTTCATGATGTTTGAAAATAAAATCGTCTCTTTTTTTCTGAACAGTTTTTGAATCTGTTTTTTTTTTTTTTTTTTTAATGAGTTTTCGGAAGTCGTAAAAATAAAGTACACGTACGTGCGTATTAAATTTGGAAAGTTTGCGCATTATGTAATTAACAGAAATCAGTTCGGCAATTGGATTAAAAATCCTCGTGTTCATTTTTCACAAATGACGAACGAAGTGTGTACTGCAAAAAACTTATAAAAATGAAATTGCCGCGCTTTTATCCGATAAGAAATTGCGCGTATTTCCGGCACAGAAATTTTTGTTCCCCGTCGTGACATTCTCACTATACGCGTGATGTCCGAGAGAAAAGACACGGCAGCAAATAACGTCGCCAATAACTCGGGTCCATACAACAAGCTACTTATTTGCGTAGGCCGTGTTTAAATTTGCATTCGTAAAATTTTGACGAGGATAATCTGTCATTCGAGTCACGAGACTTCCTCGGCTCAGGACGAAAGACGAGCTTCTCGTTTGCAGGAGACACAACACGCTATGAGCAAGAGGAAGAAGAGAGAAGATTCCGTGAAGTTTTGTCTTTATTACTGATTGTGAGAGCGAAGGAAGGAGCGGTGAAAGAGAAAGAGGGAGAGAGGATGATTGATGCTGCCCGGTTATCACAAACACGGACTGCAGCAGATAGCTGATCCATGAGTCTCATTATCACGACATAAAATGCTCATATTATCACTATTTTTATTAAATACCTCGCGAGTATGTAGATACACGTACACGCACGTCTCTCTCATTTCATGGGATTGTAAGAAAAAAAAAAAAAAAGTACATCCTTCGCGCGATACTTGAGATCTCTGCTGAGACATTAGTCATCGCGC
This sequence comes from Pseudomyrmex flavicornis, assembly GCA_014825475.1. Taxonomy (NCBI): domain Eukaryota; kingdom Metazoa; phylum Arthropoda; class Insecta; order Hymenoptera; family Formicidae; genus Pseudomyrmex; species Pseudomyrmex flavicornis. The sequence continues at coordinate 54,510 of QVNW01000888.1, read as the reverse complement.
GAGTAATCGTAATAGGAATTAATACGAGAGGAGACATTCCAACGAACGCTCGATTCTAAATATCTTTCGCAAAATCGTCATTTGCAATCTGTACATTAACCGCGTTCCGAAGCGTGACGTCAATTTTCTGAGAAAAATCTTATCTTTAAAAACATTTTGTCCCGATCAATTTTCGTAACTGGTAATATTCGTAAAAACAAAAACAAAAAAAGCATCTGCATTTGTGAGCGTTCGGAAATTTGTTCGGCAAATCGTACAACTCGTAAAAAAAAAAAAAAAAAATAGACGGGTATGCGTAGACGTAGATAAGTGCGTGAGAGTCCAAGGACGTGTGATCGACGCGTGAAAATCTTAGGAATGACTGGCGCTCGTAATCGTTGTCCTCAGCGCATAATGCGCTTCCACGAAGCGCACGTCGTCACTCTTTCCGTAAAATCGTTTCCTATAATTATTCCATTACCGTTGCCATAATCGAACGGCACTTTGTTCGTAATTGAGCTGAAATGAAACATAAACACCGTCTGATTTCGATAGATTGGTTCTAGATTCCTAGCCTTATTATTACGTCCAAGAGAGAAAGAAATATATAAAATAGTGGGAAGGGTAACTATTGCCCATATTATTTATTGTACGTGCAATAGAGTTGTACAAGTTTTTTTTTGTTTTTTTTTTTGTTTTTTTTTTGTTTTTTGGTGCGAGCAAGACTTAAAATCTTTCTCTCGCTCGGCCGTCGTTATATCTATCTCTGCTCTTTGGAGACGACGATTCAAATGTGAATCACGACTACGACGCATAAGCACTCCGAAACAAGCGCGTATCTCGCGTTTGATGTAGACGCTTTAATATTAAAATCGACGACACTTGTGTATGACGTGCGACGCACGAAGATGGGACCGTAGGTTACTTGTCAAAGGTTGAACTTCTCGTTCAAAGGAGTTTGCATAAAGTTTTATGGAACTCGCGTGCAATCAATCAAACGACAATCTCGCGTTAATTAAGAATTTCGCGACGCGTAGAATGAAAAATTAACATGCGAGGTGTGTGTGTGTGTGTGTTGTCATGTGTTATAAGATTCGTGCGGTTTTATTTAAAATATACGAAAAGACATTTGTGAAGATTCGACGTGTTTGTTAAATACTGACACAACGTTTTTAATGCGCGTTCGTAAAATGTAACGTCGTAATTTGTACAAGCGCGAAAAAGTCACAATAAATAATTAGGTAATTTTTTGGAGAGTCAAAAAGGTTAAAAAAAACGTCCGTTAAGCGGTGATTATGTTATTGTTCACAGAGAACCACTGCCTCTTACTGAGCGCGCGAGAAAGGAAGTGCCTGAAAGTGTCAGGAAGACGTTTTTACCGAGCGGCTACAAATTTCGGTCGATTAAAGAGCCGTAAACCGTAGACGCGACTGAGTTCAACACGGATATCCTCTTAACGAAATTCTCACGTGGATTTATATTAAAGCCGTGATTAACCGAGATTAAGATATTTTTACGGAGGAACTCTCATACATAAACAAAACAACCGTATCTTTTAGATAAAGCGCGAGTGTCTTGTGTGTTAACTATCCTTCGAAAAACAGAGCAGTTCGGACCTTCTGTCTTTTGCTCATCGTAAAAAAATAAAAAAAAAAAGAATGTATCTGTTAACAAAAGTGTTAAAAGACTCTAATTAAGATACGATCTCTCTTTCTCAATCTCTCACACACGTACATCCGACATTGACACCTAAGATCGAAAAACGGAGTATAACAACGGAAAGTGTTAATTATATACGAGAAGACAATTGAAAAAATAATTATTTGAATGCTTTCTCGAAATGCGAAGCATTATTTCGAGACAAAATTTGAGTAGGTAACTACCTCAAGCGGATTTGCGGAATAAATTATTATATACAACACCGTAAACCTCATCTCGTAATTTGATTTCGCTGTTTCATCTGCTGATTTACAGATATTATCTAACGTCTTATCTTCTTACTTGTCGATTTACGGTTTGGCCGATACAAATACGCCCAGAATAGCGTCATATTCTGTGAAGAACGGAACGGTCGGTCGTCAATTATGCGATTTCTTGATCCTTGGCTGTTACTTGCGTGTCACTAAGCGCAACACTTTCGCGAAGAAAAGAATGAAAATTTTTAGAACTCGGTATTTAAAAATATTCTTTACTCTAATATATGTATATATTTTTCACAATTTTGTATATATTTTAAAATGCAACATTTCTGTCATCATGCAAAACAAATTTACGTTTTGTGCGCAACTAACAAACGTTCAATTTAATACGACAAGACATGTATCGCGGTCGAATTTTTTTTCTCTATTCACATATTTCACGTCAAATTAAAACTAATATCATGTCAATTATTTTAATTTTTATGCCGGAAGACATTTATTTATTCTCGTCGTCCAGCTCGCGGCTGAAAAATTTGATTTATAAAAGTTTTTGTTTGAGTTATACGGGGAAGAATGATCAAATGGCGAGAGCGTAGGAAGTGGACAAAAATATAATGTAACGCAGAAATGTACCGATAACTCTCTTTGCAAAGCGAACGAAGCGAAAGAGGGCGAGACGATAAATCGACGAGGCACGAACAAAGTACAATCACCATTTGTCATGCCAGTAAACGGTATGATGGATATAAAACTAGTTTTAATGCTGAGCGTAAAGATTATGAAAGTTCGTCGCGATAACGCATTTCGCGTGACAGTAGAAGGACAGTGTTTAATAACGTTCAGAAAAAAGTAGACCGCTGTGCGAAACGGTCTATTCTAAAACGTGAAAGAAACGTGATACATTTTTGGCGTGTTAAAAAAAAATATATATATACAAATTGATTTTGAACCATTGATATCTGTTATTGTTCTCGAGAATGTAACACCTGTCGCGTTAGACGAATGTCGAGGATACGCAACATTTGCAACGGAGAGAGGTGTTCTTCTTTCTGCAACGCTACAAATTTTATCGGTGGCATAATTTATCTAAATTTATACTTTTGCGCATTATCGTGGTTTTAAGAAAGAGGTATTTGGTAATAACTCGCGAACAGATAGAGTAAATTGTGCTAAATCGAAAAGTCCTTTACCATTTTGCGCAATAATTAATGGGTTTGCAGTAATTAATTTCCAATAATCAATGAGTTATTACTTAATAAAATTCCGCGAATGAGCATGTGTCCGCGTGAAGAGACAATAAAAAGCCCCCATCTCCCCCTCAGCCGTTTTACGCGCTTGTACGATTTACCATTTTGCGAGATTCGCAATAATTGATAAGTTATTAATTAACAAAGATCCGCAAATGAGCGCGCGTCTGTGAAGAGATTCTTTTCGCGCGCTCACGGTTGTTATACAAACTTGAGAACTTATTGCACACAAAATTGCGTAGCTAAAGCACAGACTTTTGCATCAAAAGAATCAATCAATCAGACTCTTCTAGAACGAGAAGTGGTGATGGAAATAGAATGCTTGGTCGATTCTCTTGTGCCTCATGCGTTATGCACCGCATGCGCATAGCACACGACCATTTAAACCTGGATATGTAAATAAACAAAAAACGCAAGAACGTCACGTTTTTGCTCAATGTCTGATCAAACGTAACTGTCTCTTTCTCTCATTATTGTTCATTATATTATTGCGCGTATAACAGCGTAATTGTCGTGATTGCCTTCGCACGCTTTACCGATTATCATTGAAGGTTCGTCGTGATTGCGATGATCTCGCTTCGAGGTCGATAGAAATTCCATTCGCAGATCGAAGATACGTGCATAAATAGACTTTAATAAAATTATACGAGTGCCTTCAATTATATCCACACAAACTTACATCGTGTTACTCGCATTAAATACTTGCGCTTCGAGTTGTTTGAAAAAAAAAAAAAAAAATTCCCGTAATCGACGCAATTGATTTATATTTCGATTTCACTTCAGTATTTTCTTATCTCCTCGTAATGTGCGACGCTTCGCTGAGGTCGTGTGAAATTTTTGTTAAATTTTAATATACGCGAATGAAATGAAATTAAACGTATTCCATATCTAAATTAGTCACTGCGGTTCTTTTCGCCGCAAGAAGGAAAAGGAAAAGAAATGAGTGTTAATCTCGTGCAAAAGTGTGAAACCGCGAACGTATCCGCGTGACGGACGGACGCGGCTAATTGAATCAAGCCGAGAATTCTACAACGCTTCCGAAAATCGTCCTGGCCCAGCGTCCATATGGCGCAACTGCATTGTCGAACGAGTGCACTACTTTGCACGTCGGGAGAGAAGGAGATCGTTTCGTGATCTCGGTTACGTATTCGGCAGATGTATAATGCCGGTTGCGGTTCCTCGGTCGCCATTGGACGCGTGATTTTCGTTTGAGTAACAGATTTCTTAGCGGATCCGGCGGCGGCGATTAGGCATATGTTCGCTACGTGAGCTCTTTTTCCGCAAAAAAGCGTACAATAGGCGATCGAGCGAGGGTAGAAAACTACGAGTAGCAATGAGCAGCGCGCTTCTTTCCGAAAACACATGACGGCTAAACCGCAAATCGATTCCGGTCGCAACTGCCGCTAATTCGCGCTGGATTTTGTTTACTCCATTTTTGCGCGCCGCTAGCACGCGATCGCTTATCCCTTAACTTAATTTTATCTCGCGTGTACTTGAACTTTATTTTTCATGTTTAAAATATAAATTTTGTCAGATTTTTTTATAAATAATTCGACAAATTGAAAAAGAGAGTGTAAGCGAGACTCGTTAACTCAAATTCGAAATACGGCTTTCTTTGCTTTCTGGCGAATGTCACGCGATTTCACAGGCGGCATCCGCACCGCTTACACGGTCATTTAGGCTTTCTTCGCCTGTCTCTCCCATGTGCGTGCTACCTCTAATAATTTTATGTTCTACCATCATCGCTTTTTATCCCGCCGAACTTGTCTCTCGTTAGAGACAACACACAGTCACGAACGCTTTCGCTTGACGGAGCGATGAAAGACTGATTCTGTTAGACCATTTGCGCTGCGTTATTGTTGTTGGTTTTTGGCTGAGTTGGTTTTCTGGTTATTTCTAAAAAAACATCGATGTATCACGCGAGCGACAATATTGTGTTCTTACGACAGACAACGAATTTGAACTGAATGGCAATTTTTTCAATACACATGTGTCGAAAGTAAGACGAGAAAGATTTAAATGGAGAATTAGAATAATTTGATTTCAAGTAAGTTTGATTTGTGGAATTTTACATAAACCATTTACATAAAAAATATATACATTATTTAGATAATAAATAAACAATACAAATATTTTTCAAAAATATATCTCTGTCAAATTTATCGAATAATATAATTGATATATTTTAATGATTATAAATATTGCTACGATCAACAATAGATATTTTTTAAAAGATATGCTAATATTTAATCTATATTTATTGTAAAGGAACGTGGATATTCACGATTCTATCAAATACATTGAGATATACGCGGCAACTTTCCCGCATATAAATCGCGCGGTCGCCAACGCGCGCGGACAAACGAGAATAAAATATACATGAAGCTCTTTTCCCAAAATATTCAAATCTCTCGTTCTCAGATCAAATAACTCGCGAGGTATCGAGTCGCCATAGCAACTCTCACGAGAGGTCTCAAGCCATGAATATCATGACTGACCGAATTCACATTCTGACGATTCTCATAAGATTTGACCGCACGAAATCGATTTCGAGATATCAGAACGTCGAATTATCTTTTAATTTATCGTTTTTTGTTAAAAAAAGATTCGAGCTTCGTCAACACGTTAAAGACCGCCAAAGCGGTTAAGTTCGTTAACTTGCGAACGATCATAGAGAAAGAAAAAATTATATCACAAGAGTGGCCGACAAATCAATCGCGATTGATGTATTAGCAATTTTTATTCTAAATGAGAAAAATTTTTAAAGTAAATACGTAATAAAATAATGAGAGTCTAGTATCTTTATTTTTCTTTTATGTAAAGCTGCTTTAAATATAAAATAAATTTGATACTGTTATACGATGAGACATTAAAAAGAGGAAGCTCTAAAAAACAATGAAAAATCTTCGGTAAAGATTATCTCCAAAGATTATTACATAAAAAAAAAATAATGTATATGTAATTTATAGGAGGTGATTATTATATTTTGATATATACTTCACGTTTGAATTTAATCGCGAAAGATCATCTTTGAAGATTATCGCGGAGTCACTTTTGATCTGTATTCTACGCGATACACTTTATTTGTAACAATGTGGCTCTCTTAGTGTTGGAACAGATTTAAAAAGTCGAATCACATCTCACGTTTTAGATGTGTCGCCGATACTTTTATTTTCTTAGAGGGAAATTTTGTTGTCTTGATGAATCGACGCAAAACAACGAGCGACAGTATCTTGCGACTGTCTGATAAAATGATTGATTTCGCCTGGCCTCGTATACGCGGCAAAAGCGCGCCATCAAGCTTGACATAGATAACGCAGTTTATGCAAAATACCGCAAATCTATGATTGCCAAGGTAAAGAAACTATTCATTTTAAATTGTCATTGTTCTCTCTTTCTCTCTCTCTCTCTCTCTTTTTCTCTCTCTTCCTCTCTCGCGGACTTAACGGTAAAGACGAACGATTAGTCACTAGCATAACGCATTTATGCGATGTCTACGGCGTGGAAATGCTCAATAATACGTCAAAAGAATTACAACGGCTTTTTGCATCGGTACCTCATTTTTCACTCTGATGACAATTCACGGACGTTTGTCAAAACAACGTTAGGAAAATTGCTTAAATATATACTTAAAAAAACATGTAATCAATTCGATATTAGAAACTGTTGCAATCTAACTGTTGCAATCTTTAAATTTCAATTTTTTTAGACTGTCACAACATTAAAACAAAAAGTAACAAAAGTCCCATAAGATTGTTCCCTCGGTAATCGACATTCCCATTACTCAAGGCCACAACTTCCTCCATTTTGCTGTTTTCGATACGACCGTAGTCGTTTGCGCGGGGCGTTATATCTGACACACACCACTAGCGGATTTTTTGTTGTCTGTCTGCAGCAATTTAATAACACGGTTTTAGTGCGTTTTAAAAATTAACATTCTGCGTCACAATGCAATTTCACGCCCCTTCGATGACGTCGTCGACGATGATAACGACGTTCTTCACAATCGTGTTCGAATAAGAAAACCACCCCCCATAAAACGCACCCGGTAGTGCTTAACACTCGACGCTCGAATGACAGTTTGCTTGAACTACTGCGTTTCTCCACTAGTGCGATCTGTCTTCATCTTCCTCCCTTGCACGCGGTTTATTCGTTTTCGGCGATATCGTGTGAATCGTTTCGTCGCCATGAACTACATGAGATAGGAAATCTCAAAATGAATTTATTTGTTTCAATATTTTATCATCTCACATTCTCTTTTTTCTCTCCATTCGAATTACAATTTATTAACAGTGTTTCGATATCGCTTGTCTGGCTCAATGCAGTCATTATCGCGTGGCGGTCAATTCAACACGTAATCCAATATTCGATAGGAAATATAAGCGAGAGTGAGGTGTTACAGTAATACATTCCGAGAGACGAATATCGTTCTCTCGGTTCTTGATTTATGCATTACAGAATATAGAGACTCGTGGGGATTCGATTCCGAACCGCGCGTTAATATAACGTGAGTATTATTCAAAGTGTTGCTTTACTTGGACACGTGAACATGCCGGAGTAAATCGAGGTTTGACTGTAATCAACGACACGTGACGACACGTGCCGCTACGGCAACGCGTTTATTGCGATTAGACATAAAAGAAACATTTGTGCACGAACAAGTAAAAAACGTATTTTTGTAAACATTTAACAATATTGTCGCGTTGTAAATTTTGATTCTTTAATTTTGTTTTTTTTGGGGAGGGGGGTTTATTTTATTTTTTTAAAAATTTCTATTATTTTTTTCAATAAATTTTACTTTGATCGTTTTTTGTTTCAATAAAATTGATCTGTACATTCTTTTTATTTTAATATTTGTGTCAAAAATAAAAGGCGAGTTAAAAAATATAAACTTGTAAAGTTTCTCAAGAAAAAGAACGAGTTTTTCGTTTCATTTCTTTTTACTTTTCTATAGAAATTCTATTTTTATGGTTTAATAAAAATTAACTTGTTTTCGCGCGCGCGCATTGAAGAATTTAGCAAGTAATTTACACGATACTCTCTTTCTCTCTCTCTCTGTTAACGTTCAGCCAACCGCGTTTCAAACTGAACTTACGAACGAGAACTGCATTGTTGTTTCCACTTTGGATCGGTTCGGGTCCTTTACAGACTCTTGACTCGGACGAAACACTGAAGTCGTGCCGATCAAATCGGTCGCTACCAGTTGCGATGTTCGAGCACCATCAAGAAAGTAAAGTACGCGCGCTTAGAATTCATAAGTGAAAAGTCCCTCGATGGTGTATTTAACGGTTAAGTGTGAGAACAGCCTTTTTTTTTGTTTTTTGTTCTTTACATGGTGTGATCAGAAAAAATATATAAGTAATCGCGTAACAACAGAGCAAATACGAATAATAAAAAAATATATTTAATACAAAACTTGATATAAAATTCAGCTATTATCGCTATTACAGTTAAAGTTTTAATTTTTATCTTATTTATTTACTTAAATTAATTCATCCCGAGTAAGAAGTAATATTTTTTTTATAAACAAACGATTATGCGTAGAAAGAACAAACAGATTGTTTACAGTTTTGTAATTGTACTTTTATATATTTTTATTTTTTTTTTATTTTCAACCCTGCTAATCTGTCTTTCGATTAACCTTCGAAGCGAGTCACCCCTAAAGTTCAGTGAAACTATTGCTCCTTCTTTATATACTATGCCCGCCATTTACAGTTTGGCGTGCCACTTGACAGGACGTACGGCGTCACGCGGTAATCAAAGTGCCATTATCCATGGGAAATTGTAACCCCCCAATGTCCCTTACTCTGTTCTCGAGGAGGGGAGAATATTCGTGCAGACTCTACCCCTTTCGATATACCTCTTCGTCTCTCTCGATCGCGCGCATGATGAAGGGTTTAGACACAGGATGGTCATTATGTAAACCTCCTCACCTCCTCCTCATCGTATAACGGAAGTTACGAGACGGCAGTGGATGAAATCAGAGTGGAGTCAACCGCTGCAAAATGGCCGCTACTTGTCGCGGATAATTCGATGTGCTCTGTATACAATTCACAACTCTATGCGATCACTCTCAGAAGAATTCAACAGTAGGTAGTTTTGTTTTGTTGTGTCGAGATCAATACTTTACAAAACATTTACAAATAAAAGACATACAAAAACCGTGAAACAGATGCATTTAAATTTAATTTTTTTTCATCAATCTGTCACGAGTGTGGGAATATATAAAAAAAAACAAAAATTATTTTTTGATCTCGCAAATGCAGAAGCAAAACGAGAATTCGTAGTTAATTATATAGACGTAACTTTCTGTTGGCAAAAACGCGAGTTTCAGAAGTTTTTAACACCATAAATTCAGTCGCCGCGCCGGCGCTTTTCCTCGGTTGACTTCGCGGCTTTGCCAATGGCGTAGGAGAAGATTAGGTGGGCTCAGGGGTTGGTACGGTGGGCACGAATCCCAGCCCATGCATACCAATCGGGTGACAACCTAACAACGGTTAACCGCAACCAGTCGACCCGCCGCTAATCAAGAAATCACGGTGCGAGATAATCCTCCAGAGAGGTTGCAAGCTGAGTTGGACTGGGTCTCATAACGCGTATCCGCAATCTCGGATCTTTTCACACGTCGCCCGTTTTGCCAGATGACACGAATTTTGCCACTATTAGGGGCGTGGCGCTCGAAAATAAATCGCCACATGTGAAACTAAAAAATATCTCATACTTATTCAAGTACGCAATCAGATATTAATTCATCATAAACGTGAGATGATTACTATTATAAATTCTGAGAAGATAAGAGAAAGAGAGAGAAAAAACGCACATATGTGTACACGTGTGTGTGTGTACTAATGTTATTAAAAATATCGAAAAATCAAGTGTTGTCGCTTATTTAAACAAAGATTATTTTTATCATTCCTCATAGATAAAATATATTGCTTAATTAACATGAATCGGTAAAATATAAATTTAATAATAGATGTGATTTTTTTACACTTCTAAATAACTTAATAAAAACTTAATTCATAATTTAAATAATTTAGAAACCGAACTGATATTTGTGTAAAACGTTTTTTTATTTTATACAGAATTGTTTTATTGATTTTCACTCACATTGAGTACATATCCGCTCGTTTACACATGGGATTGCTGAAAACTGCCGTAAGCGACGTTGCGATAATTACGGGGTTAAATATCAAGGGGTTAATAGCGGCTCAATGAAGCGGCGAGCGCAATCAGTGCGTTATAACATATATGTGTTAGTAGAAGCTTGAACACATCAACGATAATTCCAAAAGACGGATGACCTTTACGTAGAAAAATCATCATTTTTTTCTTCTATTTCTGGTAATTTATTTTACGATATTAGAAATTATTGTTAGATTATTATTTAAAAACGAAAAAAAGTATCTTATGCAAAAGTACTTGTGTAATAAATATCTTTTCTTAAATAATAATAATCGAATAAAAAATTTCTCTCTGTTTTGATCGTAAATCTGCAGAGAAAACATTGTATAAAGCTCTAGAAAAGCTTTCGAACAAACAAGTTATCCGATTTGACTACACAAGCCACGAAAAACAAATAAGAAACGAACAGAAACTGTTGAGAGGCACAGGAAAGGAGGACGTTTGCCCACGCTTACCTCCTCTTTTAAGGTTCTTGCAGTATCTCGGAAGTATGAAATCTAATTTAGCCGCTGGTCCGATAACGCGACTCCTCTTTCGCTTGAAATTCCCTTCTGTGGATCCTTCCGCGTAAATCGAACTGATGTAAGAAGTTCGATAACTTTTGAACACAAGCAAATTTTCAGAGCCGTTTGGGACACGGATTTGAGTGGCCAGGTGTATTGTCGGAGAAAAATTGAAAAGTTAAATTTCAGACAGATTTTTCAGACAGATTTTTATACAAATTACGCAACTTCTCTTCCATAAAAATAACTTTTTTCATATTTCCGCAAACAAATGCAAAGAAATTTGACGTTACGCTCTTGGAATAAGTTTTTTAATCAAAGAGAATAAAATAAAAAAAAAAAAAAAAAAAAAAACTCGACGAACCCGAAGTACGAAGTTAAGAATATTGCGTCCTTGGTGATTGCGAGTCGAAGAAAAAAATAGAAAGAGAAAAGGCGCCAGGCGCACACCGACAAAAGTTTTCGCCATTCCGGATACAGGGAAGTTTCAACGTATTTGCGCATCCGGTATCATAAATCTTTGACTCTTCCCGCCTTCTGGTACCCGGTGGCCAAGACTCACATTCGAGCCCTTCGTCCATTTGAAGAATAAATTTACATTACTATCGCATCTTTTTGTTAACTCGTCTTCTTATTTAAGAGTTTTCTCCAGTAAGAAATTCTCGAGATAATAATGAGAAAAGATTTATTTGTCTATTCGACTCGGATGGACAAAGGATATCAGCGACTTGTTTGTCAAATTCACTAGCAACGGTGATTTAGCGTCTTCTTCTTTAAAATGCTCGCGCTGTCTGCAGCTTGCGCGTGTTACGTTTTCGAAAATAATTGTTCTCTGATCTCGCAAATTTTAAGTGTTCAATTTTCACACATTATTTTGTACTTCAAGACACGAAAACTTCGCCAACAAACGTGCAATAATTTTTCTTATCCCGCCCGGCAATGACAAAAGAAACTGGCTATTATCGTTCCATTCATTTATAATCTAAGCTACAGCAAAAGAATCATAATTCTTCCACAGTTCTCCCTTCGCTCGCCAATTCAACGCTATCAGCGTCCGGTTTTTATAGATTATTGATGATCGAGGCGTTTCGACGCACAAAAGACCGGCATAATAACACAATTAGCGGCGCGTTGACAAATTGAATCAATCCCGCGTGTATTCTTTTGAGCGTGCCTCGATATCTCTCCCTTTTCCCTTCCTATAAATATTTCATGCTCGTTGTCCTCACATCCGTGAGGAAAATCGAATGTCGACTGATCTTTCTTTACGTAGCTTAAGCTATAAATCGTTCTCAAAAATTCTTGCGGCGAAAATGATGAAAAACCGATAATCTCTCGCATCAATCAGTATTAGAATCGCGCCGTTTCAAAAACTACACCGATGTTGCGCGAGCTTATGAATTTAACGCGTCGTCAAGATCTCTGTGTGCGTGAAAACGTGCGATATAAAAATTACAGATTTATATTTCATATAAATCCGACAATTGATGAGAAAGGGAAGAACCTTCTTGCGTTGAAGTAATCTTGCAAATACACGAGCTACATATATTTCTAAACAAAAAGAGACATTATATTTCTTTTTTACATTATAGTGATGCGAGAAAGTTAATGCGTATTTGTCGATTGTAGAAATATTCATCGGCAGCGCTTTGTCTTTGGATTATATCTCTCGTTGTGTTTCGCCGCTTGTGTTACGCAGCGACGTCGCTCGACGATAAAAAAAAAGCGGTCCAGGATACGAAGCTGCCGGGCGTAATTAGTGCCCGACGACGATGTCACACAGAAACTCTTAACTTCCGTCCATATCGGAAACGGCGTGAAAACGGCAAACGCTATTAGAGAGGCGATTGTGTGTACAGCCACGGATTGGTTGCGATGCAATTACGTACGGCAGAGTGGGTGGTCGGGCGAAGGTGTTAAATTCTCTGGATGTGTTCGGGAGAGGGAGGAGGGAGGGTTGCGAGAGATAGAGAACGAGAGAGAGTCGAGCCCATTCTGGGCGGTAGCCGACACAAATCCGATCGTATTTTCATCGACGCCAAATTGGCAATATCCTCGCCGGTGACGATTCCTGAATTATGCATCAGCCTCGGGGACAGTCGCTTCGAAGTTTATCCATCCCGCTTGTTTCCACCGAGAAGCCCGACCCGCTCGGTTCTCTTTCACGTGGAGAGTTATTCTCCCTTCCTCTACCTCCTTCCTACTCGCGCCCTCACCCTCTGCTCTCGCGTCCTTCTCCTCTTCCCGTCTCCGCAACCTCTCTCGTCGAAACGTGGCACGTCTAGTCTCTCTCGCCGAATTGCGCTCCTTCCCCTTTTCGGGTTCCTACCCTTCGTATCCTTTCTCGGCTAGAACGTCACTTATTGGTCGAGCGAGAGAGGAAAAAGAGACGATATCTACGAATCCGACCATCACGGTGAACGCCCACTATAATATCTTGATGATGTCGTGATGTCTTGTACTAGTAAAAATCTGTCACGAGAAGAAAAAATGCCGAGAATGTCTTTCTGTGCAAGAAGTAAGTCTCTCATTAAAAAGTAATTTTGATCGACTTTAATATCAGAAAGCGCGTCGGGCAAAAAACAGCCAGGATATTATAATATAGGCATTCGAAAGATGTTGAGCGAGGAAAAAAAAAATAATATCCAAGCAATCATAACGAAATCCACGTGATAAGTGTTCGTGTTACAGTGGAACTCCAGTAATTTCGAGCGCACGGAACCGAAAGTCCTAAAAAGTCAAAATTATTTTCTTCCTCTTCCAGTTGGCGACCGACTGTGGCGAGTGACGAAAGATACAATATATATACATTCCTCTTTCTCTTAGACGCATTTGTCCTCTCTCTGAGAGTGGGGACAAATGCGCATCCTACGAGTTGCGCACTCAAGAATATCAGAAAATCGATAGTGGGGGAGATAGATGTGGTCCGAGGAGAAGTCAAAATTGTGATGCTCGAAATTACTTGCAGTTCCACTGTATCTCACACCGGGGAAAACTGTCGCGAGATTTCTTCAGAAATACAAGGTTGCTTATTGAAAGTGATTTAGACTATCAAGAAGCAATGGTGAATTAAAACAAAAAAAAGAGCATACTCGAAAATTTCTTCAGCTCTTAAGAACGCGTAGGCGCGCTTGAAAGACAAACAATAGGGAAGAAGCGTCGATCCTTCAAAAAGGTCGATCCTCTCGAGGATCGTCCTTCCCAGTAAGACGAGATAAGAAAGTCTTCGCGCTGTACGGTCAAAGGTGTTTTCGTTCTAAACACCTGTTGTTATATAATTGCCAATTATTATTGTAACAAGTGCTTTTGATCTCGTGACTGCGCTCTATCTACAGGCACAGCGTACATCCGCACGTGGCAGCTTGTGACGGTATAATGTCAGAGATAAAAGTGATATAGCTACTTATTGTGTATACAAACCAATTGACACATCAAATCAAACAACGAAACTGATTCGTAGTAGAAATTGATTTTCAACATGACCTGCTCTTCTTTCTGATTATTCCGAAGCAAGGAGATATAAATCGTCACCGAACAGAGGCGCACAAACAGGGATAAATCAGAATCCTAAGGAGATACAAGCAATTACTTCAAAAACTAAGAATTAGTTTAGTAATTAAAGAAAATCAAAGTAAGTGATGAACGAGGTTTATTGTGTAACAAGATGCGCTGAAGAAATACGTGGGATACAAGTGTATTAATCTTTAATATAAAACTGTTTTAAGTAGCAAGAGATAAAATTATACACGGAGTACCTAAAGAATTTAGTTATATTTTTTTTGTATTAAAGAAAAAAAAGTTTAGATGCTAAAACTTCTTTGATTATTTTTATATTGATTAGTTCTCGTTATGTTCATTCGTTTTGGGACAAAAGCTCAAGCCTGTTAATTTTAAAGAACATGCACAAGCAAGCAGTTGTTTTTAATCGCGAGATCTATTCAAATTTAGACTTGAACATTTCTTTAAAAAAAAAAAACCAATAATGCATATCAGATGCCGCATGACCAACGAAATCCATTCAACATGTCGAAACAAATATTTAATTAAATCACATAATATTGTTTAGAATTATTTTACAATATGAGATGACAATTTCATATCATATTGCAATATTTTTATTCAACTTTAATATACTAGTAACGTTACAAAATTTTAGAATAAATAAACTGTTGGTCATGCGACGAGTAACACGCATTGATAGCTGGCTCGTTCATCTTGCACTGAATTTACGCGATCAATAGTGTTTACTTTTTTTTTTTTTCTTTTTCCAAGAAAAAAATCGCTGATGTAACGTAAATGCCGTGTAACACTATCGACCGCGAACGGAAGATGAACGAGTCGGCATTACATTGTTATAATATCAATCCAGGAAATTAAACCTCTAATTTAATAGATCTCGCGGAAATCAATGCTATTTGCTTCGTACATTCTTTTTTTTTTTTTTTAATCGAATCAATGTTTCTTCGGTCGAAAAAAAAATTAGTGCAGATATTCGACTGATCTCTCTTTCTCGTATCTCACATTTCTATTGTCTACACCTGCTCTCTATCCAAGAGACGACCACTACCTATTTTATTCTACTTCTTTCTTTTGTCTATGATCGCACGAGCTGTTTTTTTTCAATTCATGCGCTATCTTTTGCGGGGGACAATAATGTATGCCGGTAGGACACGGATAATTCTTTTTTTTCAACAAGCATGTTTCTACCGGAGGTTTCTTAGTATCAAATCTAATCTCATAATGCGGACACGGACCGGGGTGTAATTTGCTTGGCGGCGGACACGCGCAAAGAACAAGTGGTTCGTACGGTGGTTTCGGCAACGGTGGCGGCGGCGCACAGATTTGGGTTTTCTTCTGCTTAGAAATCTTTTTGCGAGAATCGTCCCGTGTTTTTGTATATTCCGTCATCGGTCCACACGAATTGGGTTTCACAAACTTTGGCGGGGGACACGTGATCTTCGCGTACTCCATTTTTGGCGGCGGAATTGTTCGAGGCATGTCGCACTTGCCTTTTCCGAAGCAAGTTTTCTTACACACGGGATCCGCGCTCTTCTGCTCCGTTTTCGTCTTTGCTTTAACGTCTGTCTTGTTTTTTTTGCTCGAATGTTGACTCTTTTCGCACTTGACTTTCTTCCGACGACACACATCACTCTTTTCTTTAGAAGATTTTCCATATTTCTTCTCGGTTTTACGGATTTCTTTCATCTTTTTGTCGCACTCGACGAGACAGAGTGATCTGTGAAATTCTCGCCACCAAACTTTGCAAGGAGAATACAGGTAATGTGGACCGTAGCGAGTTAACATCTCGCACACGCTCTGTTCTGTGTTATTGAATACGATCGGGAATGTAGTTCGCGAAATATTAAAAGCGGACGTCTGTTGTGTGTTTCAAAGTATTTTGATTTTCAGTTTTGACAAGCTGAGAACGGAGATAGCCACGCTGATGATATTTAAAAAAAAGTACCTTGAGACTTGTTGCTGAAGGTACAAAATTCTCTTGCACGAATCGAACACAAGTTAAATATTTTTGTGGGAAACACAGAAATTCGTCGGTTGATTTCTGATTGTTTTGTTTCAAGAACAAGTTTCAAACGATCCGATACTCTAACAGAACTTTTGAGTAAAGATTTTAGGGCTGCAGCTTGGATTGCCTAAGGTTTAAGGGACGCAAAATTTTTCTTGGATTCGACTATCCTGCCACTAACTGCCTGTTGATTTTCACACGGAAAAATATGTTTTCATAAAGATCATTTCTCTATTTTTTTTTCAAATTCGACGTCTTTGCAAGTTAATTTTTTAATCATGCAAAGTGATTAAAATTAGTAGTACAAATTATCTATTAAAAACAGGCAGTTATGCAAAATGACATGTTTGTTATATTTGTAATTTATTTAAGATTTAAGACTTACTGCATTACGAGAAAATCTGAGAGGAAATGTCCAATTTGTAATCTTTTCGAAAACCTGTAATGAGAAATAACGTAAAATCAGACAATTGTTTAATTAAAAGATTAAAAACGCGTTCTTATTTATTATATATGATCAAAATTGTTAAACTTAGGAAAAAAATTAGAATAAGAATACAATTAATTATTCTGTAAACGATATACTTTATATTTGTTATTTATAATATTTTTTGTAATATATAGAAAATATATATTTTAAATATATTAAATATATCTTTGCTTTCTCTTTATTATTATGGATTAAATCAAGAGAAATGTACTAAAGTCATACAAGAATTCGATATACTGACATTTTCCCCAAATAATTTATTTAGATATAAATACGTACTTTGTGAAAAGCTTATTAACATAAATCATCACAATTTGATGTAAATTTGCAATGTCTAATAATTGAAAACAAGATTTTTTCAAAAAATATTTTTTGGAATGTAAGTGTAAGTTAATTAATTAATCAATCTTTTTTCTTTTCAGTTGTCTTTTTGTCATCAGGACAAGGTGGAGCCTTTTTTACAGGTGGACATTCTTTCTCCTGAATTTTCTTAGTTTCTGGTTTCTTCATCTCTTCTTTCTTAGGTTTCGAGCAATTGGGCTTCTTGGTCTCTACTGTCATTTTCTCTTTATTGAATTGTGTTTCCTTTTTGCATTCTGGCCGCATCTCCTTCTGTTTGCTCAACATATAATCTTTCGTACACTCATTTTCATATTTTATGTGCGGTCTATCTTCTTCAGACTTTTTAAGTAAATCTTTTGTTGTTGTAGAATCAATTTTCACCTTTTTACTTTTATGACAATCATCTACTTCAATTGTTGGACTTATTTTTTTATTAGAAACTTTCTTTTGTTCCTTGCAAGTCATTTTTTTCCTCTTAGAACAATCTACGCCATTTTTGTCACGTGCTTTTTGCTCTTTGCATGTCATTTTTTTTCTTTTCGAGCAATCTACGCCGTTCTTGACGCGTTCCTTTTGCTCTTTGCATGTCATTTTTTTTCTTTTCGAGCAATCCACGCCACTATGCACTTCCTTTTGACATTTTCTCTTCTCATCTCTTTTTTCACAAATATCTGTTTCTACTTTGTTCCTTTTCTTTCGTCGGGTCCAAAACTCCTCTATTTTTTTTCGGATACCAAATCTCGAATCGCTCGATGCAAAGAAATTTATCGGAGAATCGTTCTGGTGAATTGCATCGGGAATCGGTATTACTTCGTTCACCGTAAATATATTCTCGCAATTCGAATCCGTTGCAGAATACGATCGAGCTCTAACACGCAAGGCTATTATTTTGAAGAATTGTTGCTGAATCCAATTTTTTTCGAAGATATTGCTCGTTGTCGTGATGTTGCGATGATTGAACGTAACTGCCTTGTTATTGATCCAATTGCGAATCGCAGTAGCGACATAATTATTTTGCCAGATATTTGTATTGCCGCGGCTTATCTTGCTCAGGTTTCTCGCGTGAGGACGTATTCTGCAACACACGTTGTCCGCCTGAAGACAGACGGAGAGACGATTTCAGGATCAGAGTTCTCCTCTAGGCTGTTGAGAAATCTATATGCTGTCTTCAGCGTGGATTATCCGCAGTATAAAAATTCCGCAGTATAAACTTCTTTAGAGAATGAAAATGACTTTTTGGGGGAAATATCAATGTTTACGTATCTTGTTATAATTATTCATTCTCATTTAGCGTCCAAGAAATGGTGCCATAAAGTTAAATTGTTCTAAGAATTTTTGGATAGCTCGCGTGTAATTGAAATTCTTTCGATTCGCGATTCGAAAATAAGGAAAGTCGATATATCGAATGTCTATGTACAATACGCGACAGTCAGTATACAAATTCTATTTTTTTTTTTCTGTTACGTCATAATGAATATTTTAAAAATATTTAAAAAATATTATTATTTAAGTTATCTTTGCCAAAATCTAACATTGAGTATGACATAAATAAATTATATGCATAAATTAATACCGTCACATTATCTTCGTAAGTAGAAGTCTTCGTGGGAATAGTATTTTGCGTCTTTTTTGCATTATTAATTACTGTAGAAGGAGAAAATTTATTGACAGCCGTCTCATTGTGCAATCCAGAGATGTCGGTACATGCAGTATTTTTCACAAGTGTAGGAGCTTGATTGGATTTTCCAATACCGCCATTTAGAGAAATCTGCGTGGTTATGTTTAATTACACTTGATAAAAGTCCTTCCTGTACCAAAAATAGAAATATTTTCTGTTAATACCTGTTTTCGGGCAATGTGACGTGAACAAAGAGATGTTACAATTGCTTTTGCGGTTTGAAAAAACATAATTAAGTATGTGTCGAATTAACTTAAAAATTTTTCGACGCTTTTATCGAGCGTCTGACATGTCCAATCTGATGATGAAGCACACGGCGTTTGTTACAAAACGAAAATAGATTCTTTTATCTTCAATTGTTTATAGATATATATTACAGTTGCGTTTATACATAATTTGCACCATCGTTTCACTATTTTATTTCGCTCATTTTTCTCACAATGTAAAACAAAAACTATTTAACTTCTTCAATTTAACAGTTGTCATCTATAATTGACTCTTTTTTTTATATAAAACTAACGTGTACTAGTGCGTAGTTCTAAAAGTGTGTACATATCATATAAATAAATATATTATGTTTGAAAATATACTTACGTGAATAAAAAACGTTTTATTTATAAAATCCTTATATAGTTTAAAGAATGAACCCAAGCCGAGCGTGACATCACGTACATGAACACGGTTTCCATTTGGGCGCGTGCCTCCACCATTGTTCTCGGTGCTTGGCAGAGATTCTACTTATCGATAGTAAAGCGAATGTATCACGAATTCAAACCGAATGAACTAGCACGAACTCTAACCGAGGTACTTATGTACCGTCTGCGCTTGAGATGTACCGTCTTATGTACCGTCTCCGTAGTTGCGAGATCCACCGAAAGTGGATCTCGGCGCTGAAACCAGCGACTCGAAACCGTTGAAGATGGTCGCTCTCAGGTTTCGCTCTGCTACGACGATATGATTGGCTGACGCAAGTTACGCCGCATGTAAAAGTAGCCTGCAGGCCTATCTACATAAGACGCAGACACGAATCGCAGGTCTCGCTGAATTGATCAATGTGATTGGTCAAATCAGTCCATCTTTACGCTTATTGTCTGTGATTGACTTTCTCCAGTAAATCAGTTGGAAATATAAAAGTATATGCCAATGAGAAACAAGCAAGCAGAACAAGCTGCTTTGTATCGAATCGAACGGAATTGGTTCTTACGTTTAGAACTAACAAATCAATGTCTGGTGTTGACAAGACGACAACTCAGTAATTGTTCTGTTGAACACGGCCAATGTTTCAAGTTGCGAGATTGCGCGGCCAAATTAAAGCAAGATGGCGGATTGACACAATGTAATTTTTAACGTGGAATGTATCATTTTAACTGTCAGTTTATTCTAGCGGTGGATCACGGTAAATCAAATTTCGGTGAACAGGAGGATCGCAATTGAGCGACCGTTCCGTTGCGAACGACTAGTTATTCGATTTCAAATAACATCTTGGTCGCATCATTGTCGACTTCGAAAGTCGGTACGAGACACAAACATGAGCTTATTTGTTTAATTTTATCGAATAATTTCTTTACCGATTATTGTTATTGTTATATGACAAAACATGTCCACACCAAACAAAACACGAGGTATGTGAAAAATCTTTGTAAAATACATAGATAGTTATGATTTCACATTCATGGAATATTTATAATACAACTTATCTAATTTTACTTGAATATCATTAAATTATATGTTACAGTTGCTTTGAAAGAGAATTTTTATATTTAGGATATTTTTTACATTATTTTATATAGTAAAAATATATATGTTTTGTTTGCACATATATATGTGTTTGTATGTATATCATGTACACAATATAAATATAACAAAATTATAGAAAAAAGTATTTTCTTTGGTTTATTTTTGTTATTTTATATTCTGCTGTTTTGTTATTTTATGATGTATTAAAACTAATATCTTATTTTAAATATTTAACATATGAAAATATACTTTTTTTACTCTATTTCATTATTGCATTAAATGGTGAATTCTATTTTAATTTTGAGTATTTTGCCTACCTTCTTAAGTAAATTTGAATTTATATTTTAGGTCCAGGACGGCCACCAAAGTTAAAAAATGCTTGTGCTTGGTGTGGAGAAACTAAACAACCCTTGAGATATGTTCTTCCCACACAGCACGGTAAAAAGGAATTTTGTTCTGAAACATGTTTATCGGAATCCCATAAAACTTATGTACGAGGTGCGTGTGTACAATGTGAAAATGTGATAAAAAGTACACCTGTTAAGTTGGAACAGAAGGATGGTCCAACAAAAGACTTTTGCTCCACGTTTTGTTTAAATACATATCAAAAGAAAGAAGGTCAAATGGATACAAAGAAAAGTAAGATTTCATAAAAATGTACATAAAAAAAGCACTTAGCTGTTATAATAGTTGCATTAACTTTTCAGATAACAGGGATCAGGGATCACCAGTACCATGTCCCGCCTCATCTGGATTAACAAGTAACAATTATGTACCATCAACCACACAATCATATACAAGTACAAATACTCAGACAGTTATATCTCAACCATCATCAACATCTGCCACAGCATTTCACTATGAAAGTTATTCAACTTTTGATTGGGATCTTTATTTAAGAGAAACAAATAGTACAGCAGCGCCAATTGAGTGTTTCAAACAGGTATAATAAAGTGTTTTATCTTCTTTAACATAAAAAGACTAGAATATGTAGAATGTGTATAGGTCATAGAGGTTATATGTAAATTTATGTTTTAAAAGCTATTCATAGTCAAGTCTTATATATTTAAAATTGTCTTGAGTTCAATTGTCGAATCATTCCACTGGCTAAAGCATCTGAACTTAAGACGATCTTTATTATGAGATCTTATGAATATCAGTCTCATATTCTCACTTGATCTTGTAACTGTTCTGTAATTTAAACTTAACCTAATCTTTCCTAAGTGCACTAATTAAGTAATTATATCACCTATTTACACAGCTACTGGGCTTTGTGACATACTCGAACGTATAAAGTGTCTATGATCGATCAAACCTGCTAGACAAAAAGACTCTGGAATGGAAGAAATGCTTTTTGATTTCTCTAACATCCTATATTCTCGAATATATACTCACGTAGCACGCATTATGTGCAAGATAGAAACAATGTTCTCATTTTATTACTCTACTCTCTTTCTTGTTTATTTTATCAAAAATAAAGACATTGCATCTACTGTATTAGTCATAACTGTGTTATATTCATATATGTAATCGGATCTTATTTAAGTTCGTCTTAAGGTTATCTTAAATATAAGATTGTATGAATACCGTCCAGAGTTCACTGTACACAACACAGCCTAAAGCTATTTGTGTGTGTGTGTGTGTGTATGTGTGAAAGGAAGGAGAAGGGTCATATTATATTTTATTTTTCAGCAAGAAATTCCGCCAGTAAATGAATTTAAAATCAATATGAAACTGGAAGCATTAGATCCACGAAACGTAACATCAACTTGCATTGCTACTGTGGTGGGTGTTCTCGGACCTCGTTTGAGATTAAGATTAGATGGCTCCGATAATAAAAACGATTTCTGGCGATTAGTTGACAGTAACGAGATAAATCCTATCGGTTATTGCGAGAAAAACGGTGGAATGCTTCAACCGCCGTTGGGTTTTCGGATGAATGCTTCTAGCTGGCCAATGTTCCTTCTAAAAACGTTGAATGGTGCCGAAATGGCACCAATAAAGATATTTAAACCCGAACCAAAGACACCACGTTGTAACATGTTTGAAGTCGGACACAAGTTAGAAGCAATTGATAAAAAGAATCCTCAACTTATTTGCACTGCAACCGTTGGCGCGGTCAAAGATGATATGATACATATTACATTTGATGGTTGGCGCGGCGCTTTTGACTACTGGTGCCGGTACGATTCTCGCGACATATTTCCAGCTGGTTGGTGCTTCAAAAGTGGACATCCGTTGCAACCGCCGAGAGTAAAAAGTATGAAAAAATACTTTTTTAATTAGTTTAATTTGTTATTTCGAAAACTATAAGAATAACTGTCGCACATCGACTTGTATTATACATTTCTCTCATGATATCGACAAAAATCAACATGTGTTTCTATTTTATATCATGTGATTTTATTTTATATGTAGGATGGTGGATAGGTTAAATGTTTTATTTGTCTCAAATTGTTTTATCAAGTTTAAATCAACTTAATTATATTTTACTCTATTTAGCAACAGGCCCGAATAGATTCAAGGCGAGGGCTTCTAGCAATGTTTTGCTAGTAATGGCAGCTCCCCTTTCTTCAGGCAATACTAGCAGAGAACCAGCAGTAGCATTAGTGAGTCCTGCAGGTTCTAGCGCACCACCACAGCCAGCGACGGAACCTGACACCAGTACAGCCAATAGCAAACCACACACACTTGAAAATAGTAAATTAATAATTTTAAATCAAATATTTTAAATTCAAGATATCTTTTATACGAAATTAATGAGAAATATGTTATTAATAAGTGTTAAACACAATTGAGTGTTGTATGTTGCAGTTACGCTTTATGTTAACCACACTTGCGCTTGTGGACCATATTTTGATCCTCGCAAAGTGAAAGCCATGCCGTCACAGTTTGGAACTGGTCCTGTATTAAACGTTGCAAGAGACATGTTTCAAGCATTTTTGATGGCAGCTTTGTTACCCAGACAAATGTTAAGTTTAATGAGACGTGGTGAAGGTGAACTTATATCTCTGATACTGGAAAGTAAGCCTACTTCTGTTCGACTACCTATTTTTCTGGAAGAGGAAGATTTCTACACGTACATTAGGCGGCAACTCGAGGATCTCCGTGCATGTGAGCATATGATAGTCAGGAGAAAAGAGGCTTGCACTAAGCCTGCTTGTAGCAAGTGTCCTAGTCCTGAACAGTCCATTAACAATGAAGAAGCAAGTACTGTAATAGGAGAGAAAAGAAAGTGGTCGCAGAATCAAAATCTAACATCTAGCACACAGCAACAACAACATGTACAGCAGATTGTTGTACAAAGTACAAACAATTCTCCATCTTCTGTACCTGCAAAACAACTTCGCAAGTCTGTTCCTGGTAATTATTTTAAGGAAAATTGAAAACTTTTATACCCCGGTAAATTTTTCAGTACTATTACTATGTCACGTAAAAAAATTTAAGAATTTCAATAATTTAAATATAGAAAAACAAAATATTGATTAATGTTAAATAAAAAGTTCTTTCACAAAAAAATAGAATGAGCGAGTAAAACTAATATATTTGCATTTAGAACTTGAAGCAGCGACATCCACTACTCAAACGGAAACTTCTGCAAGTCGCATACCTTCCACCGAACCAGCAGAATGGACTATTGAAGATGTAATACATTACATTGCTATTACAGACCCAGCATTAGGTCAACATGCAGATTTGTTCAGAAAACATGTGAGTTAAATATAAACATATATAAATTCATATATATGTGTAAAATTATTATGTAAATATATGCATATGCATATATATATATATATATATATATATATATTTAAATTACATTGTATCTTAAAATTACTAATTTTTAGGAAATTGATGGCAAAGCTTTACTTCTTCTCAATAGCGACATGATGATGAAATATATGGGACTGAAACTTGGACCAGCGCTCAAGATTTGCAATTTGGTGAATCGCATTAAAGGTAGAAGACATATGCTTATGTGAATGAGTTTTTCAAATGTGAATATCTACATAGTGATCTGACTTTATGCATTTTTTCTAAGTTAATCAAGATTATGTTTTCATCGATAGACATACAATTTGAGTTATTACAAATACTGTGAATATATATACTAACAATATTCTCAGACTTATATATATGTATATGTAATCTTCCTTCCCTTCCTACATATGTACATGCCGTGCGTTCGCATTGGACGCTTATGCGCTTTAAACGTTAGCTTGTCTTTATTGCTCTTTCATTGTAGAACAAAGAAGATGGACCGACGCTCAAAGCGCGTAAAGCGAACGCATCTTATATATTATGACTGTTTTTCTTCAAACTCTTGCACATTTGACACACAAATAAAATTAAAGACAGGCTCATTACACACGCATGTGCGCGCGCGAGCACACAGTATAGATAAAATGTACATAAAAATATACATATATACATATATTATTGTGAAATAAAACAAAAGATAAAAATCTGCATTTCTTGCAATCGAGACATTAATAAAAATTTAATTTCAACAGATTGAAAGTACTCACATTGTTAAAATATGTCTTGATAACGTCTAACAGAGGATGTTGTTTGAGCAGATAATAATATCTGTCAGAAATAGGTCTCATTTTTCGTTTATTTTATGATTGCGTTTTGTCGAACAGGATTATTGTGACGCGACAATCATATTATTTACTTTTTTTTTTTTTGTGAAAGATGTTATGTTTAGGTATCTTATGTAATCATACACTTGTTCTCTTATTTTATTCTTATTTTTATTTTTATTAGCTGTACAGTAATAAAAATAAATAATATTGCTGTTTAATGTTCGAAGAGTCGTAAATTAAATACGTGCCTTCACAGAATTGATAATAAAAATAAAGTTTATGTTCCTTATGTATAATATTTATGTCTATTTAATACTACACTCTCTGCGTTACATATACACACATACGTACGTGTACGTGTATGTATATATATATATATATATATATATATTATATATACATATAGAATAAATTAAATACATGAAACATATCACAATAGTTTGTCGTGTAAAAAAAGACACAGGATTGTGTGTATTATAACAATTTCATATTACAAAATGTGTTCATTTCACAAAGTACAAAAAGATGATTATTCCAACAAATAAATTGTGGCTTTAAATATTTACACATAAATATTCTTTCATACATATATGTAACACATATTCGTGAGTAGTGATTTAAATACCACTTATTCTTTTATATGTGACAGAGCTTTTAATAAAGCAATATTTTCAGTTAGGAAATGCGTTATTTTCTTATATTATGATGTCACACATAACTTTGAAAAAAGAATGTTATGTTTGACATTAAATGTGAGAAGAAAACTATTATCATGTATAGAATGTTTAAAACAAATGTTTGGAACGTTTAAGTCTGATTTCCATTATTTCACTTTTCTTCATTCTGTTCAGTTTTCTGAGCATTTCCGTGTAAAAAAATAGTCGCTCTCATTCAAATTTGCAACAAGAGAATAATAATCAATAAACAATTAAGAGAAAACATGGAGAGAATAGTTTCAATTATCTTGAATTTTTGTTATCTGTAATTTCGTTATTCTCATTCATCTCTTTAGACTCTGACTTTTTCAAATCTATATCTGGATATTCATCTTCAATGTACCTAATGGAATCATGATCTACGTTATTGTCGCCTGTATTTTCGCACGTATCTATCAACCATCCTTGATTACTGTCTATCTCCCTCGAAACAACAAGAAAAAGTTCCTTCTCCTTGCTGTCTATCTGGTCCTTTAGATATATGAGTAAGTCGTTGTCCTATATAAGATGCAACATAGTTAATAATTACTTAAATTTAATATGTTAAAATATATGTGTATATATATGTTACTCAACAAGAATCCAAATAATTGTCATTAAACTTGTGTAATAAAAATTATGTATGATCTTGTATTAACATCTGTTAAAGGCTTAGATCTGCATCTTAGAAACTTCCATTTGAATTCTTGATCTTCATATGTTCTCTGGTAAAAAGTTTATTATATCGTAATCACCTTTCCTATTAATTGTGGCGAGTCCAATTTTGAATCAAGATTGTAAAAGGCACCATGAATCTTTTTCAGAGCAATCCAGTGACGCCGTTTCAAGGGAAGTAACACAAAACCCAACTTATATTCAGTTGGAACATTAAGTATAAAACCTTCTATATTATCTAAGCGAAGACACTTAGGATCCCTAAAATAGAAATAAAACTTCATAAATAATAATCCATAATTTAAACATTATTTAAATAAACATATGTAAAAAGTTACTTGTTTCTACATGTGCAAATGTTGTATACAGACCTACGTTTATCAAACCACACAGCTTCTCGCCCTCTTCTTTGGAGAGCAGCCATAATAACATTAATATCATAGTTGCCAAGTCCAAGTAATGACTTATGAGGATTGATCCACACATCGGGACTCAAGCTATAACAGATTTGATCCAATTCTTGCTTGCTGAAATCACGTTCTTGAAATAGGTTGTTGAGTGCATGTAATGCACAGAGTTCTTTCACCTACAATTCAATTTGCAACTGTCAAAAAATACGTTAAACATATTGATTTTACAAAACAGTTGTTTGTTTTTCATAGTAAAGCAAATGTCACAGATGTTTAACTTGTTGTATTAGTATATTTCTTGTTTATCTCATGACAACGTTTCTGCTCAATATATGTAATGTGTAGCAATAATACAGAAATAACGTGTAATAACATTAAATTACTTGTCGCTCATGATATATGGATCCGGTCATATCAGTAGCTGCGCTTGCAACCATTGTAAGCTACATAATTCCCTTCGACTTGTGAATATAAGGAAAACTTGACTCGCTGACGCTTCTTTTTCGTGAGAATCTCTTGAGAAAAACACACACAGATCTAACACATGATCAACACATTAACAACGCCGATAATTCGCGCGATTACGTTGTTTTATGACAAACGATCTCATTTGCCGAATACGCAGTGTCAATGTTGTACATTCGAATTTGTGAAGACGCGACAATTTCAAGAATGCAGTACGCGAAATTGCGCATTGAAAATCTCAATTGACACACCACGCTGAAGACGTGACAGATCAACGACAATTAACGTATCAACGAAAATTGACATTTGACAATTATCTCCTCACATAGCAGACAACAGTGTGGAATGATAGAAAGAAGTTCAGCTGCGTTTCGATATTCATTGCCAATACTAAAAATCTATGCTTCGCGTCACATGTGCTATAGATTTTAGTACTTGCGAATGTCTAAACGCAGCCTTTATTGAATGCGCATTGAGATAATTCGCAAGGGACTGGCCAATCGTATTGGTTGATCAGATAGAGAAGAGGATCAGTCTGCGCATAGAGGAAGAAAAACTGGCAAGATGGGAGGGGTGGCGTTAGCGCGGGAACACCCGCTAGCAGCCAATGATTGTAGAGTAAGGGGATCTTCTGGGACTCGATTCTGTATTACGCAGTGTAGTGAAAATTGCAAAAGTGAGCAAATTCACTAAAATATGTATGATCTTATTGGTCAACACTTAGTAAATTTGAAATATGAACATACATGAATATAGAATCGACCCCCTGGGGGTCTATGATCTTATTGGTCAACAACTAGTAAATTTGCTCACTTTTGTAATTTTCACTACATTGCATGGATACAGAATTGACCCCCTGGTTAGGGAAACAATAGCCGCAAGGAATTGCAAAATCCCCAGAATTGACCAATCGGCTTGCACCACTGTGAATCCGGCTTTGAAAGAATGTGGCGTGAGTGTTCGAGCGACCGCGCGCAATCGTACAAGTTTCCGGTGTACTTGTTGTAACGAGGTCTACCGTATGTACCTATGGTTTATGAGTAATTGTCACAGTTGCTCCGTGTTTTTATGTGAAATATGCCACGGTTCTGCCGCGCGGCCTAACAACGAAACGAGATATCAACAATTCGCCGTACGCATCACATAACTCCGGTACCGATCGTCTGACGTTACTCCCTCATAACCGCCAAAACTTCTACATAAACAGAAACGCCATCTTGTGCGTTGATGTTGATATTTTCGTAAATTCGGCAACGCTCGCTGTTTGACTTAATGTAAACTTGTTTCACGCGTTAAATAGCACGCGTGATGCGCGCCGCTGTAAAGTTCCTGTTCAAGTTTTTGAAACCTTTTTTTCTACATCGGACGTGATATATTGTCAAAAGAATGTTTGTGTCACGCTATTCGCCAATGTGGTTAAACTTGTGCAGCAAAACATTTACTGGATATTTTCCGATCTTTTCTTTCTTTTTCCTTTGATTTCATATTATTTAGTATAATTAACTCATTAACTCAGTTACAGACTGACGATAGAAAACTACAAGAACCATGTTTTATGCACATTTTGTGTTGGCCAAAAAGGGGCCTCTGGCCCGTATATGGTTGGCTGCTCATTGGGATAAGAAATTGACCAAGGCACATGTATTTGAAACCAACATAGAGAAGTCAGTGGATGGTATATTACAACCAAAGGTAAACAGAGGTTTAATCTCTATCTATTATTTAGTTCTTTAGTTTACTTGTCAATCTCTAAAACTTGTAATATCGAGTCAAAATATATCATTTTGTTATAATTACTTTTACTGTTATAGGTTAAAATGGCTCTAAGAACATCGGGGCACTTATTATTGGGAGTGGTGAGAATCTACTCAAGAAAAGCCAAATATTTACTGGCTGACTGCAATGAGGCTTTTGTAAAGATCAAAATGGCCTTTAGACCTGGCATGGTAGATCTACCAGAAGAACATAGAGAAGCAGCTGTAACAGCCATCACATTACCAGAAGTATTTCATGACTTTGATACTGCTATGCCAGAGCTTAAGTAAGAGTGATAAAAACTTCATTCATAGATTTAATAACATTAAGAATATTTTATGATTCATTTTTGATATCTATCTACTTTGTTACTCAGGGATGTTGACATTGAGGCTCAGTTTAGTTTGAATCAATCTAGAGCAGAAGAAATAACTATGAGAGAGGATTATGGCAGTTTGTCTTTGGTTACACATGATCAAGGTTTTGGTGATATGAGTTTTGATGCAGAACCACCGGAATTGCTACGACATGGTAGTGGCATGGAGCCATCATTAGATCAAGTACTTATAATATTCAATTTTTTAATAGTTCTATTTTCTTTATACAACATAAACATTAAACACTTAAATATCCTATAATTTAAGTTAATGATTTAATAATCTGTGCGTTTTTAGAGTCATATGTTGTTCAGTGATGGTCCTGGGATAGAAACCGCACTGGAACAGAAAGAGAAAGAGCCAGTAGCGGGAACATCTTCTACAGCCCAACCTATGGACATTGATACACCCATTAGAGATGATGGTTTTGGTGGTCATCTTGGTCAAGATATCATATGTATGATAAACATTATTTACCATCTTTTTGTAACCACGTTTGATCGCGGAAATAATTGTAATTTTCATAAAATTTTCTTAGCGGGTGGCCTCTTTGAAGGCGGTTTGTTCGATGAAGCTCCAATGGGCGAAGTACCTGTACCTGAAGTTAGTTCAATAACCGAACAACAGGAAGCGGGTGCGGCTCCAGGTGCTGCTGCTTCCGTGCACGATGAATCTGACGAAGATATGGGCGATCACTTTGGTGGTCCACCATCTCCAATGGGAGGCATGAGGTATTCATTTATTTGTTCTCTAGAATAGTTTCCAGATTTTAACCACCAGTGATTACTAATTTATTGGATGCGTAGCTCTGATGGCTCTAGACCGACTACACCAGCTGCAACGGGAGAAGAAATTGAGGGAAGAATAAGCGTTGCTAGTCGACGCTTTACACCAGCTCCGCCAGTCATACCGGAAGAACACGCCATTGATAATGTTGAAGAACAGCCACCTTTGCAGGATCAAACCACATTGCTACATGATGAAGAAGAAAGCTTTGCGTTAGCACCGATCGACGCGTCAGCTTTAAAAGGTAAATGTTTTGTCTGTTACAATTTGATGCATATATTTTTTGTTTAGCAACTACTAAAGAATCCATTGTCTGTCTTGCAGGTTTCACAAAAGCTAAGCGCAAGCGTAAGCTCATCGTCGATGAGGTAAAAAATATTTCTGGTGAAGAAATGAAGGCACAGCTATCCGACACCAGCGATATTGTCACGACATTGGACTTGGCACCACCTACGAAAAGATTAATGCACTGGAAGGAAACGGGCGGAGTTGAGAAGCTGTTTGCTCTGCCAGGAAGACCTATACCAGCTCGCGCTCTATTTAAGGTAATGCTACGTCGTACTATTGAAATTATCGCAACTTTCATAAAGATAATATATTTTTTATCAAATATTATTGTAACAGAATTATCAGAGACATCTGACAAGCAAGTCTTATGATCACGAAGACTTTGGACGACTTGGAGCTGAAGATGATAACATGTCTTTGGAACAGATGAGAGATGCACCAGAAGGAGAGGCATCATCGACTTTAGAACAAAGTGTTCTCACTAAACGTGCGGGACGAAAACGAAAAGCGGCGCAAGACGATGAGATTCACGATAATGCGTCAAAGGTATAAGAATGTCTTTCTGAAGAACAAAAAACAAGAGTAATTTCAATAACACAATGTGTATCAATGTAAATGTTATTATATTTTGTAGAAAGCACCACCAGCGGAGGTCAGCCAGCCTCCTGCTGAGGCAGTGGAGATACCGAGCATGATTACGCAACATAGTCTCCCTGGAGAAACGCAACCCGATGTACCTTTGCCAGCGGAACCGTCGGTTTCCGATATGAGCAGTATTGTGCCTTCTGCGGAATCGTCAGAAGTACCGCCGACCACCGAGGCGCCTTTGGCGAGCTCGGAAAGTGCGCCAGCTGAAGTTGGCTCGATACTCGGCACGCACGAGGAACAACAAGTATCTCCCGCGCAAACACAAGAAACCGCCAGCGTTGCGCAAACGTCCGATATGCCGCAGATGGAAAACATGGGCTACGATCAAGTAAGTTGGCACACATATTCGCCGTACAATAATTTCGATTGAAATTATGCTGTCATTCATCATGCTATCAAAAACTTATCGATATCACGTGATTTTAACAGACACAACCACAAGTTTCATATATGGGTTATGACGAGCATCATCCACCTGCACATACACCTGGTGCAATTTCTGAAAGAGGACCTGCCACACCGTGGAATCATGAAGATTACGAGTTCCCACCTTCCGTAGGACCGGTAATTTAGTTTATATTTAAAAATATTTGTATATCAAATACATGTAGATAGCATGAGAATATTTCTTTCTAAACAAAATATTGATTAATTTTTTTCAGCAAGAGGAACAACAAGTGGATGAGACATATGAACAGTTCGAGGAACGCGTTCTTAACAAAAGAGCAGCGCATATGTATCATGTTATTAAGAACAAACTAGATACCAAAGATAAATTAACGCTATCTGAAATGGCTTACAAAAATAATCGCAAACAGGCAAGTGGAAAGCGGCACAAAATTCATTTCGGTAAAAGAATTTTTCTTATTCAATCAAATAATTCTATTTTTTACTGCAGGTCGCACAGAAATTTTACACATTGCTGGTTCTAAAGAAGTTCCAAGTATTAGAAATCTCCCAACAATCGTCATATGCCGAGATCGTAGTCACAAAAGGACCAAAATTCGAGAACCCGTCATTGTAAAGGTATTTTTTCTAGTTTGAGTATTGGAATATGACAGAAGAGAAAAGTATTCGCATTTATCTCTGCAGAAAAAAAAGTATCAAAATAACATTTAGATTTTTTTTCACAAATTTAAGTAAAAACATTAAAGCAGCGTTTTTCAACTGGCGTGCCACGAAAGTTTGAGAAAAGATCAAAAAGAAGCAATAAAAAATTAAAGAATAAGCGAACAAATTGAGTAAGAGGTCAAGCAAAATAAAAAGAATATTTATTGAAATTATCTAGTTATATTGTGATTGTTCTATTTTTCACTTGAATACCTATCAACTGTAATAATCTATTTACACATGTTTAAAAGTTTTTGAAACATTGAAACTTTTCATCGGATGCTTTCCATTTATTGTGACTCGAGTTAGCTGAAGTAACTCTCATTAACTTCGTGTAACAAATAAAAAGCATTTATTCACACAAACTCATAGCAAAAGAAGAGTTAGTAAAAAATTGACTTCACTTACACACAACGATACAAATCTAATAAAAAGTACAAATGATATCAGAAGTCAACTCGTGTCGACTTTGAGTGACTAAACAGAAAGCATCCATTTATAGGTCAGATCATTATTTTATTCAAAATCTCTTGTGTTATTTCTTTGAGAGAGATAGAGTGTGTGCGTGTGTGCGCATGTGTGTGTGTGTGTGTGTATAAAAACGGAGAATGAAAAAGAAACTGATGGCGTGCCTTGATACGATTAACTCTTGTTTAGTGTGCTGCGAGTTGAAAAACGCTGCGCACGAATTCATTAAAAGAATTCAGTAATTTTATACACAGAATACTATATATATTAAGAATATTTCACTATTTCATTATAGATCCCTGGTTTAGGAAGATGCACATTGAACACTGTGTAATTATATTGATCACATTGCATTTCTTCATACATACGCACACAAAACACACACATACATGCTGCAGACTACTTTTTTAATTTAGATGAAATATTATTTCCTTTCTGAATTTTTGTTGTTTAAAATCGGTCATCAATCATATAAATCCGAACAGGGTTTTGTAAATAGACTTAGTAAATAGTTGAAGAATATTTTACAACATCGCATTATAATAACATCTTAAGTCTATTAAGTCTATATTACAAGAAGGTCCAAACAACTGCATAGACAATGCTATTGACATAGGATAAACACAATTTTGATATAAATTACTTTTTATAGATTAAAAAATATTTAATAATATTATATTTTAATGTATAAGTCATATGTATTTCTAATTATTAATTTATATGCGATCCAAGAAAATAATTGAATTTATTTATAGTACACTTCTAAATAAATACCATTTACTTGTAATGTGAAACAGTTATTAATGGAAGAGTTATTTTGGTTGCGAATAATAATTTTATGTATTATTTTTCTATCGTCAGAAAATATAATTTTTTTATTTTTATTTTTATAACAGAAGCAAGCCGAATGGTAGAAATTTGCAATTGTTTTACAATACTTTACTTACGACTAAAATTGATATTGATTTCATTCAAAATATGTTTATGAAAAATATTTTGTTCTTTAATAAATAGTCTAAAGAAGAGAATAGAAAGAGAACAAAAGCGATTTTGTTACGCATAATCTAAAATATATTTTAATTATGGTGCTAGCTATTTCCTGAAAGAAAATAGTGTGTACTATAATCTACCTTATAGAAATTTATTACTGATGTAGTCAACATAATACTTAGGTTTTGAATATTATAATCACTGTTAAACAATGCTTTTATTACTCAGAATAAATATTATTGTAACACCAGTAATAAATTTCTGAAAAGAATGTCAAAGAAATAATCTATTGACTTGTTGTTGTGTTTGTAAGACTGTCTCTTATGTACTACACAAGCATATTATACAAAAAAACCGATATATTTTAACAAGCTAATCATTTGTTATTAAAAAAAATTTACAACAAAAGTCGTAAGTTTGCATTGTAAATATAGAAATAAAAATAGCAATTAAGATATAAAAAGCAGTTTATAAATATGTGTCATCAAATTTGAAAAACTTTAGCATAATAGCAAACATATTATTGTAAATAAGATTTATTTATTGCATCACTTTTCACTCATAAAAATTAGATATCGTTTATAGACGATTTTAGACACGAGTTGATCATCGTTTATAAACGATTATATAATATACGTATATATATATACATATATATGTGTGTGTATATGTATTAAATATACATATCATAATACTTAAAACTGTTATTCCGTTATTTTCCATTAATAAACTGTTGTATTAACTATACAATAATATTATATAAAATAATTTCTTATGTAAGTTAAATTAAAAATTTTTTATTGTAAGTTTATTTGTAAGCTGTCTTTTATAATGTGCGCGATATTAAAACAACTGAGGTTTGAAGCTTACTTTAGTATTGTGTGAAATTTATTAATTAACTGCATGTGACGTTTTTGTTGTATGAAACATTTACACACATACACGTTACATATTTTCTTCAATCAGGATTGAAGATTTAAATACGTATCATGTTATTTGAAACACGTTTAGTATTACATTTTTTGGATAGTATAGACATGAGTAATTTTTATTATAATGTGATCACTGTAAATATATATCGTGGTTTTATTATACCAATCAAAAAATCTCTTTAAACATAAAACTTATTTGTATAAACCAAAGAAATGTAAGTTTAGCGTGTCCTATATTTTAAAATGATAAAAACTCATCCTGCAACCTGTAGGAAGGTTGCTCTCACTTTTTTTCCTTGAGCGATAAAATGACTTTTTAAATTTTATTATGATCTGAATCATGCTTAGTGATATTTTTTTTTTTTTTTTGACATGTTAATGCAAACATAAAGCACATTATATTATTAAAAGCTTTATTTCAAATTGGTTTTACGCGTACACAGAATCGAACTATGTGACATACATGCGGTATTTGAACTGTAAATTATATACTTAGTATTAATTAAACTATGTAACTGTTGTTTATTATTTCGTGAAATTTGCGTGTGCCAGATTTACAAATCCTTTTTTTTCTTTTTTTTTAAATGCATTATATTTTTGTAACAGATACAAATACACTTTATGATATTACTCCTCCAATTCGCCAGCTTCCATAGCGTCCTGATAAGATTTGGTTTTCGACGGTTCGGGATCTAGTTTGATCATATCGTCAATTCGAAGAATAGTTATAGCCGCTTCAGTGGCAAACTTCAAAGACTTGATCTTTGAAATAGCCGGTTCTAACACACCGGCTTTTTTGTTGTCTCGTATAGTTCCTGCGATTAAGTCGAGTCCCACCCTGCACAAACATAAGAATAAATTTTTTGATTGATCACAGTAACTTGTAAATACAATTAAAAAATCACACAAAAGTTAAGAAACAAGAAAGTTACCATTTCAGATCAACGAGATCCGGTTTTGTTATGCTAGAATTGTGATAAGCCCGAAGCTTGGCGACAAGATCGGTCGCGTCTTGCGCTGCGTTTACCGCTAACGTTTTCGGTATAATTAATAAAGATCGTGCGAATTCTGCTATGGCCAGTTGTTCTCGAGAACTCTGTAATACAGAAATATATAAATATTTATGTCAACACAAGAAAAGCTAAGAGAAAAGATGTAAAATTCAATGAGACCAGTGATGTTGCGAAGTTTTCCAGATATATAGAAAGCGCAGCTTCCACGCAACCTCCTCCCGCGACGACGCTTTTGCTTTCCAGAACTCTTTTAACAACGCATAACGCATCATGTATCGAGCGTTCCATCTCATCGCAGTAATAGTCATTTGGTCCACGTAAAATAATAGAACTTGCCGTACGTGCCTTTGGGCTTGAAGTTGGGGAAAAAGCAATAAACATATATGTAATTGATACAAAGAAATATAAAGTCAACTTCAAGTCAATTTTTCTATCTATCGATAATATATTATTAAATATACCTTTTGATAAGAATAAGCTCGTCGTCGCATATCATTTCTTGTACGACCTCAGCTGCTTCTCCTAAGAAACTAGCGTCAAAACTCTCCTCCCCTTCCATATTGGTCAGCGAAGTTAGGAATTGCGCACCTGTAGCTTTAGCAATTCTCTTCAGATCGGCTTTCTTGCATCTACGTACTGCCATAACTTTAGCTTCTACAAAATACTGCAAACAAAAGAAATTTGTGTATTGCGTTCGTTTCTAAAAACAAAAATCATCTACCAAAACCGATTATCAAACACACTGACTGTACCTTCAAGCTTAAGTCGTCAATACCACCGGACAAAAGAATAACATTGGCCCCAGTAGCGAGAATTTTCTGAATGCGTTCCTTCGTAATATCTGCTTCTCGTTGACGTATTGCTTCAAGTTTTTCGGGATCAGTAATAAGTACTTCAACGCCCAACTTCATCTTTGCTTTTTGCAGTGAAAAATCAAGACACGCGACCTTTGCGTTCGCTATTCTTTTCGGCATCGCTTGGGAGGCAACAGTACAATTCAAAGCATATCCCTGAACCAAAACCGATTCACGAACGCCCTTTCCGTGAGCTTTCAGGACGTTGACCGCTTTGATCGGATATAAGAAGCCGCCTTTGCCATCGGAGATCTTCACCGCATTAGCGGCGTCGACTACCATGTTGCCAAAGAACGTGTCATCTCTAATTTTTAGTCATGGAAAATACTTTACACAATTATTGCTTATCGCTAATTATTGCAAAACAGACTGAAAAATAAATTAATTCTTGAATAATATCAAAAGGATACGCTCCGATAATTTTGCTGGACATAGCCGTCTTCGCGACGTTGACTAAACAATCTCTTCCAAGTTCATCCACACTAACGGTCAAATGTTCTTGAATATATTTGCACGCCTCTCTGGAAAAATTAATTTTATAAGAAATAATTATACAATATAATATGTCCTTCTTTGTCAAATTTATAAGTTTTTCATATATAACAAGTTGACAATAGAGCGAAATTTATTTAATATAAGACATTTACTTGCAAGCAAGCCTATAACCACTGATGACTGAAGTTGGGTGAATCTTTTGTTTCACAAGTTCATCTGCATTTTTCAAAAGCTCAGCTGCCACTATTACCTAACAAGCATGTAAAATATAATCAGAAAAACTATATTGTTATCATCTTTTTTGAATATACAAATAGAAATAAAACACTTACAACAGAAGTGGTACCATCTCCAACTTCTTCATCTTGTAGCTGAGCTAGTTCAACTAAAACTCGTGCAGCTGGATGTTCCACTTCTAACAGACGTAAGATTGTTGCACCATCATTGGTAACAGTGACATCCTGCAGAAGTTATATTCAGTACTATTTTTCCTTACAAATTCTTTTTTTTAATAATGTAAAATACAAGAATACATACACCAATATCATCAACCAGCATTTTGTCCAAACCAACTGGACCTAAAGAACTTTTAACTATGTTGGCAATAGCACAAGCAGCCATAACTGAAAAAGAAAACATTGATACATCTCAGTAAGTGCATAATATTAAACAATTATATTTATTTTGCATAAAATAATAATTATTATTATGTTTATTTATATTATGACAATATCATGTAATTTTATGATCCTACACATAAAGATTAAAATAGCAACTTCTACAAAAAAATTTATATATATATATATATATATCAATATATTGTTTTTTTTATATTTACAATCTCTACGTCTTTTAACAAAATATAGTAATTAATGACGTGTGAAAA
Source organism: Pseudomyrmex flavicornis (assembly GCA_014825475.1). NCBI lineage: Eukaryota > Metazoa > Arthropoda > Insecta > Hymenoptera > Formicidae > Pseudomyrmex > Pseudomyrmex flavicornis. The sequence goes on along the minus strand of QVNW01000888.1, from coordinate 16,470 downwards.
GTTTCGAAGTTTCGAGATACGGTTATAACCAAACATCGTGTCGTTCGTGTTCTTACCATTTTCTGTACGCACTGGTGCTCCAAACTGCCGGCTTCCTGCAACGGCTAAAGGACTTGCTACCGTTGACATCGTTAATAAATCGCGGTTACTTCAATACAACAATTTGATAATATTTATTCACAAGATCTCTGGAAGGTGCGGTAGCTCGAAGAAAGTAGAAGAAAGATAATCGCGCATCAGACTCGACCACGCTCACGTTTCCACAAAACAATAATAATAGTAATCCATGAATAATCACATACATGACGATCAGCACATTGGCTTTCCTTCCTTTTACGGTCAAAAGCTCGACGTAACTTTCTATTGGTCACGCTAAATTTCGTTCTTGTACGCGATTGGTGACAATTGAACAACAAGTGTGTTCCTAAAACTAAGAAAACTTGGTTGTGAAAATCAGACCTAAAAATAAATGAACACAAAAGAACTTGATTTGTGTACGTGGAATTGCGTTCGAGGAGCGCGCTATCAGCGCTATTGCGTCGTTCTATCTTTATTTTATATCTAATGATAGAGTGATGGAGTATATCACACTGGCATATGCTTCTCTTGAAAGGGGGCACAGCGCCATAAAAGCGAAGAAGAGTATACTACAGATAACGCGGCCGTAACAAGCGGGCGTATGTTACATATGTGTTATAAATGCTTTGTCAACAATTGTCGAAGAGTTACGTAGAGCGGAAATCTGTCATACGACAAAGTAGGCAAAGATACATATACATGTATTGTCATAAATATATGTAAACACGCATGTTTATTTTGTATATACACAGTTTTGTTGCGTATTTATTTATATATTCCACTGGTTCTATCCGGCTCCCTGAGTGTTGAATTCTACTCGCACGATCATGTTTACTTGGTTTTCAATTCTTTTCACTGTGATTGTACTTTGATAGGTCACACGTTCTCTCAAGACGTTCTGCGAAGCCGAAAGAACACTAAGTGTAGGATTTAACAGAGCATATAACTACAGTATCCAATGTTCCCAGAACACGAGTTTTTAGGTTAAGTAAATGTAATATTTTATATGCTTTTTCACACTTATCTCTTACTATTTATAAATATGCAATGAATATGTATGTAAATATCTTTAGTTTATGTGTATATACACACAAACTAGATATATGTACTAGATATAAAGTATCAAACAATTCTCTTTGTAAATTCAAGTAATAAAAGACCAAATATAAGTAAGAGACCACTTGTGAAAATAGTATACAGTGTATTGTAACTTGTTATAAGATATTTTATATTATTTATGTGGATATATAGAATTTTGAGTGTGGGATACTTTACAGAAGACAGTACTATACTTCCCCAGTTTTGTGATGATCTGTTTCAATCATGGAGCACTGAACTAGGAATAGCTATTTTGCCAGAAAAAGAACCACCAACATATAACTATGATAAAATCACATGTGACGAAGAAGCAAAAGATCTTCTTGACTTCTCAATCCTTAAAACTATTGAGGCATCATCAGGTATACATCACAATATGATGATCTGTAAAATATAGTTTGTATTTATTTTTTTTTCTGAATTTTGCAGAGTTGGACTTTATACCTGACCTTAAAAGTGAACTTAAATTAGAACCTGAAAGTCCTTATACACAGTTTCCATCATCACCTAGTAGCCTTAGTTGTTCAGAATCTAATGATTCAGACAAACAAGTAACAATATGTTCAATACAAGAGATATCAAAATCTTTGATACAAAATACAAACACAAGCACAAAGGTAAACACTTAAGATGCACTCAATTTGGACACTTACACATGTAACAAAAATAGAAATCAATTGGTAACTCAATATGTTCTATTTTATTTCGAGATCACTGATTTTTCTTCCACAGCATGCAACTTTGCCATCTCATTTGTCAACTCTACATGTATCAGACACAACGCAAATTGATTTTATACCTATAAAGAAAGAAAATGGTAAACATACAAAGTATATTCTTCCAAAGGAAGAATCTAACAAGCAAACTAATGTAAATATCCAGCCTATGGATATTACACAATGTATAGAAGAAGGTAAATATATTGCTACAAGCTTGTTCAATCAAGAATGTGTGTTAAATACATTTTTACAGGCAAACCTCAAAGTGCTGTCGCCTTTCAAGATTGTATTACTATTACACCAAATGGAAACTCGCAGCATGTGTTGTATCCCGTGAAATTTCCCACAAACAAACAGAATATACAAAACTCTCTAAATACTGATTCGGTAAAATCAAAAGTCACAGTATTACCACAGAATGTGAAAATAATCAAGTCTGTATCAAATGCTAGTCCAAAAAGTGCAGAGTCAGTGACTCCTATCCTTTTAAAAAATAGCAGTGTATTATGTAACAAAATTGATGTCGCAAGCAAACCAAACACCATGAATTACATGCAGTTCCAAGTAGTGCAGGATAAAACACATTCCCCGCCGTTAATCGTGAAGAATGAACCAGTCACTTACGTGGATACATTGAAAAACACTGAAGAGTGCAATTTAAGGGCACTGAAGAGACAACAAAGAATGATAAAAAATAGAGAATCTGCTTGTCTTTCACGAAAGAAGAAAAAAGAATACATATCTTCTTTGGAGAAAGAAATATCGGAGTTGAAGGAAGAAAATATACAACTCAAGTCGGTGAGCAGTCTATATTTTGGAATTGTGATTAGATCATGCAAATTTATTGAATAGATTTTCAAATAAATATCACATTTTTGTATAATATTAGGAAAACAAAACTTTAAAGAAACTAGTAACATCACTAAAAGACCGTTGCACGTGTATTAGAGATGATAAACTACTTGGAAATTTAAGCGAAAGTTTCAAGCGAAATAAGAGAAAGATTGCTTTATGTGGTTTCTTTTTCTTAGTAATCAGGATCAGTTTTTGGAAGTAAGTTTTACCGTTTACATGCATTATCCTTGCGACATAATTTTGTCATTTAAGTTAAATAACATTATTTCATATTGTGTGTTCTTACAATACAATAATGTCTGTTTTTGAGAAGCAAAAATTGTATTTTATAGCAATCATTTACTAGATAATGCATCCTTGACAAAAACAAAGATACCTCTAAAGGACACGTATTTAATTACCGAAGATGCTGATTTATCGATAACCATGCCAGAGATTGGATATAAAAGCAGAACATTGTTATCCTGGACGGTAAACGAAAACGATAATAATGTAGAAGACAGTTTCAACAGAAGTATACCGGCACTGAAATGTCCGATGTACATCAACCAGTCCGAGTCCGATCGTTTGGACAGTGAGTTGAGACGTTGGATCGACAGTGAGGCTGATCGAGATAATCAAAGTGCATTGAAAAAAATAAATTTGGAAAATAAGTCGTTGTCAAGAAACGGACTGTTGTCGAGATCGTCATTGGAAGAGAGATCAAAAAAGAAATACTTTTCGCGAGACAGACCAATAAAAACTGTGCAAAAAATGGTTGATATTCCCGTTGTCGATCGATATTCAAACAATCAGGCGGTCGAAGTCTTTTCTCCGACGTTGAGTAGACATGCTTCATTATTCGAAGCCTTGGGCAGAAAAGAAGATACGTTTTATGTGGTTTGGTTCAGCGGAGAACATTTGCTATTGCCAGCCTCACAGAAGAATGACACAGCTAGACCTAAAATGTCTCTAGTTCTACCAGCTGTGTCTATAGACGGTAAATAACATTAAATATCATATAAAATGTACTTAGAAATATACTAATAAAAGAAATATACTAATAAAATACTAATTCTTCCTACTCTCTATACCACATAGGTACATTTTCGACATCGCCTAATCATATAACAATGATGCAAATCGATTGTGATGTAACCAATACGCAACTACTGCACTTACAACAGTCGATCATACCTGTTCACTTGCGAAACAACAAGTTTACAACAAGTCAATCAAATCGGCGCCACTCTGTCGAAGATACGGTCGATACGTTCACAACCAACATGACTAAAAACTTCAAACCGTATTTCATGAGAAAAAGCAAATTAAAAACTTTGACGTAGGAAGCACGCTATATAGTGATCATATGATGATTGACACATACTTAGGAGTATGTATGCACAAATCACATAAATGATTTAGGTTTGTACATAAGAGAAAGTACGTTCCTAGTCTTCCGATACAGAGAACTCACCACAATGGTGGTTTATTAGAGAGATAATAATTATATAATATTTAGAGATTGAAGTGATTTTGTTATTGCTTTACTGATATATATATTATTAAAATAATTGCGTTATTTCACGATATATTGTGTATATACATTAGTAAAAAATTATACCAAAATACATATATACATATACACAGATAATAATTTTTAAATATTTATTTTAAATCTGGTGTGGAACTTCCCAAGTAACATTGCAAATCTGTCAATGTCGATTGAATCAGTTTGGCTTTAATGGATGGTTTACCTAATCGTTGATGAGCGGTGTAACGATGGCAGCCACCAAAAGAATAATAATAATCACCACCTACATAGAATTTATCTTTAAGAAATGTGTTTTTTTTATACAATTTACACAAAACGTGTGCAGTTTTACAAATACCATTTACCTTCTCTTCCCTTAATCCACAAAACATCGATGGGCGGCACCGTGTGTTCGGTGTCTGCGTTTTTCAACGAGCTCATCAGACTTTGGACTTTCTCCTCGTTCACTTCGGCAGGAAAAGGTCTGATAATTATATTCATTGGAATATCGTGCACCTCGGCGTTAATGCTCGAGTGAATCGAGCTGGATATTCGGCACGCGCTTTTGCGTATCATTTTCTCTTAAACTTGGTTAAATTCTCTTGCAATGAGTAATGCACACGCATGTGCATAAACAATTGTTGAAATGTGATCGAATTGTGTTCACGTACAATATAATATCCAATTATATATTCACATTCAATCATATACAATTATTTACATAATTGCTTATATTAAAATATCAATTATTATAGTTAAAGCTGTTGCACGTGACAAAATTTTACTCGTAATTGTAAGATTACGATTAGTCATAAGCAAACCAACCAATCATAGATCAGTATTCTAGCTTCTATAGTACTGGCCTGTAATTGATTAAATTGCTTACAATCCTGCGGTTAGATTTAAAACTTTTTCATATGTAGTATTATATTTCCAAAACGCAACTGCTTACAAATCACATCAATTACCTAATTTTTTATGCCAAATCTGTTTTATTACAATGTGTATCAATATGTATATACATTGCTACAGACTAGTAGATTCATGACCAAGAATTGCAGTACATTTTAACAGCACCCAGTTTTACATTATACAAGAATTTTCAGAAAATTCACTCATTTAAATACAATCACGTATTCTTTGGTACCGTGACATCATAACCCAAGTAACACATAGCAGCGTAGTGCATCAGCACAAAACTGAACACGTACAAACCAAAATCGCGAAATACCAAAGTAAAAAATGCAAAGATGGTTTTGACTCTATTAACTACATTATGTTGAATATTACACAGAAGTAACGCAGCATATAATAAACTTCCTTCTTGCATGTCTTGCAATTTGTTGCACACAGACAAGCGAGCCAGCATTAATGCAAAATAAGGAATAACTGCCTGTAAGCATTAATAAATATTACATATACATATTAATGATGTTTAAATGTTTCAAACAATTAACAGAAGCAAGATTACCTGGCCTAAAAATAGATTGTCTAATTCTAGAATTAATAAAACATTGACAATTGCAGCCAGAACAACAAGACTGACACGATTAAATAATAATATGTGCAGTAAAGATTTTCCCTTAGACAATTGTTCTGTTGAAGATATATTTGTGGAGTCAGGAGTGTCATTTGAAATTTCATTCTCATGAAATCTTGTATAATCTTGCTGTTGAGTTGCTTTACTATTGACATTATATGTACCATTTCTGACATCATATTCTGCCAAACTTGATACTGCTTTCAAACTATTGCTTTTCACTTGTAAATTGTTATCTGTAAAACATATTTAAAATATGTAAATTTTAAAAAACCTATAATATGAGAAGTTTTTTTATATACAATTATTATAACAGTGTTTCAAAATTCTAGTAGTGAATTTTAAAGCACATCTATGGTTATTTTCTAATTGTGTTTATAAAGAGTTTTTCTTTTTGTTGTACATAGAAGTTTATCAAAACAAAATGTACATATTTGTTTAGATATCTTTATTTATTGCACTTACCTTTTGTTTCATCTAGATTGCTCCTTCCTGTAATTTTACGTAAACGACTTTCTGCATTTTCCAAAATTTGCCGTCTTCTCGCTTCTCTTCTGGCATTTGACTCGGCCATTTCATCCAATTATATTATATTTATACATATATGTGTAAAAGATATGTAAAGAGGAAAAATAAAAACAAATTGTTTTATCGTGATTTATAGAATACCCATTTGCAAACTATGCATTAAACAAGTCATGTAAAGTCAAATAAAATCAATTTGCACTATCGATCATTTACAATACAAATAAAATGAAGTTTTATGCGAGTTTCAATTATGCTGCCAATCCTGATTTTTTAACAATTCCTTGCTATTCTTGCTATATAGCTATCCCGTTTGTTTTAATTCTCTCAATTTATATTCTCTTTATTTTTTTCCTTCAACTTCACGTTTTGATGTTCTCACGGGATTTGTGTTCATGATGATAAAAATTTGTCTGAAAGAAAGGTACCACAACTCTATCAATGTGATTGGCTCGAGTTCTAGTAACTTTTTACAGAAGACGCGGGTTTCAGGTCTCGCGGAATTGACTAATCACAATAGACGTGAACAGAAAGTCAAACATTTTTGAAAGTTACACAAAAGTATTTGATATTTTTCAGATAATAAATGCAAAATTGAAATTTGCAATGATTTGCGTAATTTAGTACGTCTGAAACATCAAGCGTTAAGAGTATCATTGCAATGTTAAATTGAAATTGAAGATAAAAATAATAGATTAGATTATACAAATAATTTTTATTTTAATAAAGGTATTGGGAGATGGATGCATAAATAACTACACACTCTGATGTAAATGTTTGGTAAAAAAGGTATACATATGTATAAAAAAAGATCAGATGCGTTTGTTGTTGTTGCCACAGTGACGATCAGTAAGCAAATCTTTCTTTATCCACTGCATTATTTCTATAGAATAAGAAGGAAGAAATAAATGTTAGTTGCAATGTGAATGGGTATACGATTGATAATAATCAACATTAAAAGCACACATATTCATGTCAGGATATGTATATATATAAGGTCAAATCAATAAAATAGTCAAAAAATATTACAAAAATTTATTACTTCAATTGTATATTAATGAAAATTACATATATAAATGTGAAACAAAACCTTAAATTAATATAAATTGAAATAATATGAGCAAAAGAATGTTTGTTAATGCAAAAAATAAGTAGAAAGTAAGAAGGTAATGTTATAAAAATAAGAAAAACAAACTATTTTTGATATTATAAACAAAATCACTTATACATGAGATTTAAAACACAAAAGATTGATATCAAAAAAGCAGCTGTACCAATAAATACATACTCTCTTACCGTCTTCCAGTTTTGGCTAGCCTCTTTCAAAATTGTTAAAACTTTCTTCCACAAGGAAGCAAAATACTCATACACCTGTGTATAAGTACCACGAGACTGTACTGAGTTACTAGCATTTTTTATTGATGTATCTCGACCATCATTTGAATACTTCGCGGCAATTCGTGAATCGTCTCTGTCATTATAAAATAAGTTTTTCATAGACTCAAACTGTTGACTTGCGCCATTTTCAAGTTTATTATGTGCGATATCAGTGCCCCAACCTATTTTAATGTTCTCTTTGTTCTGGGTGCTAATATCGGGAAGATCTGCAAAGACAGGCTCAACAATTTGCATACTAGTTTGGTTGAGGCACTCTGAATCCTATTCTTTATTTATACCGATGCTCATATTGCGTTTAGATTTAACACTGGACCTCAACAAGTCCCGATGGCCTGCTTTGATCATGTCTTCCTCCCATTTTTGCAACTCAGCCTTATATTTATCTGTTAAATGCTTTGCTTGATCTATATATTTAGTTTTAACTTCCTTTGTCATTTCTTTCCACTCTTTACTTATACTGCTCATCCAATCCTAGAATGAGACAAACATTTTCTTATTTATAACTCAAAAACAAAAATTGAAAAAGCAAAACTATATTTATGGTCTGTATATAAAAATATATCAAAATCATATAAGAGGCAAACTTACTTTTTGTGATATTTCTGGATTTTTAGTACTCATTTTATTTTGCATGAATAAAAAGAAGGCAGACAATGGTCGTTTTGGTTTCCCAAATTCCTCAAGTTTCTATCAAGAAAAAAGAAAAAGAACATTTTATTTTCATTTTGAGAAGACTTAAAAAGTTTTATAAAAATCGTTATCTTTTAATATACTTGCCTGTTTAATTTGACTTTTTTCTTTAGCATATTCTTTCTTTTCTTTGGCAAGTTCTTTCCTCATTAATTCTTCTTTAATTAGTACTTTCTGATCAGTTGTTAGAGAGTTTTCATAATCTATTAATTTTTGTTTATAAACAGAATATTGTTCTGTATATTGTTTATGCAAATTCTGTTTTGTCACAGAGTCCAATTGTGCCCATTGCTCTGATGCTTTTTTTATAATGTCTTTATATGGATAGTCAGGATATTTGTTTTGTAAATTGCTTCGTACTGAGAGAAGATATTGCATAAATGGATTTAATGGTCTCTTTGGTTTTGATGGTAAAGCATCTGTACCATGCTTGAGTTTTGATGTCGCAGAATCTTGGGCTAATCTCCTAGAAAAAAGAATTTAACTCCTGAAGTACATATGAGGTAAAATCTATCTCATACTTTTCACATTTTCTAAGTTCCATGCTTGAATTTTCTTTTTTTTCATTATGCAACCAAAACAAAACAAAGTGTGGAAAAGTAAACTGAAAAATGGTAAAGTATTCAAATACTCCACAACATACTTAGTTTGAAAAAAGTATATGTATACTTTAAAGGTTAAGAAGTTATCAAGCGCATTGTTTTTATAGGGTTAGGTTAGAACAAAAAAGCTTTTGGATTTTTTTTTTAAAGTACTGTATTGCAGAAAAAAGATATTTGAATGACATTTGTGTCAAATTTAGTTCACCTTATACAGAATAAGTTGATAGAGTTGGTGGAAAACAACAATCGCCAGGTCGCCATAATTATAATTGAGTTCAATAAGAGAAGAGAATCGGAGCGAACGAAAACTCGTCCGTTTCGCACATATCTCCTACTAGAACGTCCTCTTACTTCACAGCCATTAACTGCCAGCCAGGTGTTCCATGCACAACGCTTTAGATTTCTTTACATGAAGCGTAACTTGCGTCAGCCAATCAAATCGTCTCAGCGTATGGTAGCTAGAACGATTTGATTGGCTAACGCAAATTAAGCTCTAAGTAAAAGCAGCCTTACTGTATTTTTGGTCTGAATGTGACCGCACCTTAATACGGTCTTAAAAGGCGTTACGTCATCTAGTAAACTCATCTGCAAAATGGAGAAGATTTGGTTGTTGCAAATGGCGTATACAAGCGTATATCTTGTCGTTATGTGTCATTAAGAAAGTGATTTGTGCAAATCTTCAAGTTTTACTGTGGTTATTGGTGTTTTTCAATAAAAAATTAGTTTTTTCTCCCATTCAGAACTTATTTCGACTACCAATTATTTTACCTGCTTAAATTGATTTCTCTTGCGCAAGCAAAATGAAATTTGAAACAGCTGGAGATAAAATAACATGTGCTTGAACTTTTTATCGTTACGGCTGTATTAAATATATAAAGAAATCGGTTATAGAGAAGAATACGCTTTGTAATTCAGATTGAATACATTACAGGTTATTTCTTTTTTTACTAAAACAAAGATGACAAGACAACACTGTTTAGAATATTAAAATTCAAAATTTTCACTAATATAAATTTCAGCACTGACTTTTGCTTCCGCATTTTTATATCAACAACCAAGTCTAATGCGTTCAACAAGTTACTCCAATACCAGGGATCAGAGATCCAGTAGATATAGTGAAGACCCTGTTCCTTCTACCTCACGTTCAAGAACTGAAGAAGAGATCCAGAGAAGAAGAGAAGAATGGAGACGTCAGCAAGAGTTAGAGATGGAACATGAAAGATTAAAAAGAAAAAAAATTAGGGAATGGGAAGAAAAACGGGCACAAGAGCTAGGTAAAAGAAGCCCTAGTGACTCTCCTCCTCCTTCTTCTCATCATACAGGAAGATCTTCACCAAGTCAATATCTACCCACCTTCAAAGAGTGAGTCTTAGATAAGCAGCTGTAAAAAAACATCTTACTTAATTTTTGATCCAATTATTTAGCAATGTTTTTGAATGAAGATAAGTACAAATTAGTTTTGATAATATAAATTATCAAACCTTGAAGCCAGCTAATAAAGAAATAAAAGAGATAAAACATTAAATAAGGTAACAAAAAGCCTTTTACTTATATTTAAAAAAGTCAGCCTTAAGAAGTTACAGTTGTTGCAGCTATATTGAAGGTGATATCACAAGTGAGAAGTCCTATGACTTCTTACTAAGCAAGTTTTTAGATTAAAATAAATTTTTTCTTGCATAGTGAATAGCATTTATTAATGCATGGGACAAGAAGTAAATTACTTAAAAAGTTTTCAGCTTATTAATATAAACATATTTACTTACATATTTACTTATGTCATAAGAAAGATCTATTTTGACAAGAAATAAATATATAGACTATTCAATACAGTACTTGCATGATGTAAGTTTGTCAAAAGAAGTTATAGAAATAAAACATTTATCAACTGTTTTTGTTTTGCTTACAAAGCAAAGACATATTTATGCAAAGTTATTATATATGAACACAACTCTATTTTCTCTTATGTCTAATAACATGGAAAAAGATAATAGTAAAATTGATAAAAGTATCTTTTAAAGGCTCCAGATATGTCTTACATCAGATATGTCTTATCCTTATATAGCAAGACTACTGTATAATAATACAATAATAACATTAGTAATAACATAAAAATATATTTTAACATGATCAAATTTTCTTCTTAGAAAGCCAAACGGAGAAAAACCCTTGTTCAAAGGTCCGGAGGGCACACCTATCAATTCGACAGAATTACGTCGAATTAAAGTTGATATTCGCAGAAACATCCCTATAAAGGGTCCTATACCTGAAATAAAACGAGACATACGTAATCCTGATGATGTGATTATCTCGAGAAGAGATGGTAAATTATTGCACTTATTTGATTCTTTATACTTTTTTTTACAGAAGCTTGATTTAACATTTAGCAGTGCAACAAAGGAAGAAGCTAATTGCCATGCTTGATGAAGTAGCTTTTATTAAATTTATTAATCTTTTTCGCCATATCAATTATGTGCGATGTAAAGATATTGTCACGTCAAGTCAAGACACTGTCAAATTTAAATATATTATCAGACCAATATTCATAATCTAATCTTATATTTAAGATGACTTTAAATAATAGATTTGATTATTGGCCATTAACTTCTATATGAAGATTTTATTCCCATAAAAAGAATCATCACTGAAGATTTAACATTGTATTTCAAAAATTATGAAAATTGTTACTACATTTTATAAAACAACACTTAAAGGTTTAACAAAAATAAAAAATAAGAATTTGTTTTTTCGAACTTAATGTAAAATGTTTCTATTTGGTAAAGATAGAATGTAAATTTTTAAGAATTTTATATTAATATAAGAATTTTCATAGTCTCAAGTATAGTGTTGCAAATATCGAGCTTTGTTTAATAGATAAGAAAATTATATTTTCAAAAGACATAATAGAGGAATTGTAATAGAAAAAAAAAAGAGAAAGCCAATATTTTTTTATCAAGTATAGCATTGCAAATATCAAGCTTTGTTTAATAGATAAGAAAATTATATTTTCAAAAGACATAATAGGGGAATTGTAATAGGGAAAAAGAGAAAGCCAATATTTGACAAAGACAAAAGAAAAGACGAAATAAAAAATTATCCAAACATGAAACAAAATATCAAAATCATAATTAATAGAAGATTAACAGTCACAGGTATGACTTAAGAGAAAAATTATTCTTTATTGTAAATTTCTAAATGTATCTAAACTGAGCTCTAGATAATTAATTCAATGTGACACTGGCATAAATTTCAGATATAATGAAGACACTGCTCCTTTCATATCACGCTCAAAACCTGAAAAAAAGAAAAAGAAGAATAAAAACTAGAAATAGAAAATAAGAGATTAAAAAAACGAAAGTTTGTTTTGTTTTATAAAATGAAAAAAAATGGGCGCAAGAGTTGGATGAAAGACGTCTTGGTCACTCCTTGTCATCATCACAGGAAGATCTTCATCGAGTCAGTATCTATCCACCTTTTAAAGAGTTTTAGATAAGCAGCGGTGTAAGATAACATTATATTCAACTGTCGATCCAACCGTGACAATTTTGTGCGAAAATATAAATTACTAAAACTTGAAGCCAAGCTAACAATAAAAACAACAAAAGATAGAACGTCAAACAAGAAGAATTATCAACGGCAATAAGTGAAACTGATGAAGATAAATCATTCATCTAGTTATAATCATATATTTTGACTTATCAGGTATGAATTACACAAACGTAATTGTTCTTATGTTAATAATTGAATTATATTGATTGTGAATTTCAAGTAATAAACTTGCATTTACTTCTCTTTGATAAAGATATTTAAATAAAAAAACATCTTTATCATAATGTTTTGTCTATATTTTAATGAAAGATTTAGACTTGTTTTATCTTTGAGTAATTAAAAATAAATATATGGTGTATTGTTGTGTGTTATGCATGTACATACAACAGAATAATTTTCTATATTTTCTCTATTACATTTCTTCACTACTATATTTTTCCTATGCGTATGAGCAATAAAGATATACAATATCACAAATAAACACATTATGCGTCTTCTGGAAGATAGGTAAAGTAATAAATGGGTAATTGTATTCTTCTCTGAAGATTTCAGGTTTAATGGATATTTTTATTATTAGTAGAAAATATAATTTTCCTACTAATATTGGTTTTATAGAACATTTGTGAAATAAATATCTGTTGATACATTTTCACAGATAGCATAATATATATTATGTTCACATAAGCACAAATTCTATACTTACAGAATGCTATATATATACATGATAACAATGCATATAAGTTAATTTAAGAATTTTGTGTTTATCAAAAGTTATAATTTTTTTAGTCTTTAAAAAAAATTGTTATTTGTATTTTTATAAAAGAAAATTTAAGAAAATTATGAAATGTGACAAAACAAATTTTATATAAATTGTTTTTGCTGCTGACATATATATATATATATGTATATATATACGTGTGTGTGTGTGTGTGTGTATATATATATAAATTCATGTTTCTATTACAATAAGAAGAAAGATTTTATAGATTCTTTTCAACTTTTACGTTGACTGCAACTGTTTACTGAATGTTTATAGTCTAAATCTAATCTTTGAGTATTAAGAGTTTTAATAGCGAGTGTTCAAGCAATCATTTTCTTAATAATGCTGCAAAGCAATGCACCTGTGCAATATATAAAAATTACATACGTAAAACATAAAATATAAACCGTTTAGGAGAAGGATCGAAACCAATATTTGATAGAGCGGAAATAAAGCAGGCGGAAATAAAGCAGGCGGTAACTAAAGGCGATGAAGAGAGAGAACACCGCACTGTTATGACCATAAAAGAAGATCAGTCAAGTTAGTAGTTTTATACTTTTGTTTATATATTATATTTTTTATTCACATATGTTTTATATAAATATAATATTTAGTTATGAAAGATGTTTATATACTAGAATACTATATTTCAGGCTCTATCAAGCCACGAACATCAAGAAAGCGATCTCCTTCACCGAGTTCAAGTAGGATTCATTACAGATACAGTCCTCAATCTCAATCTTCCAGTCATTCCAGGTTTGATTTGTAACACTTGCAATAAGAATACTCTTAAATATACATTTTTTTTTAATTTTTAATTTCGTGCAAACCTCGAACCACGTTAATAAAGTTATCATAGAAAGCAAATAGTAGACTAATTAACTATTGGTCGTAAAAAAGTTGAAATTTATATTTATTGTTTTTAAAATAAATAAACATATAATAGAGTAATAGACAATAAGTTGTTTCTTCACTAAAGTTTATAACTTGTCTTGTTGCAGGGGAGACAGATTAGAAAAACACAAATTTTATAAGAACAATTATGCAGATAAAGAGGATGAACGACGTAGTAATCGTTCACGTTCTATAGAACACAAACGTAACTCACATTCTAGGTACAGTATCAAATTAAACGTATTCGTGTCAATAGACACGAACTAAATACTAAAGTACACGCACTTGTCAAAACCAAATCTATAAAGATGTTTATTAGATGTTATTTATTATATTACATGACTACTTTTGATGAAATGATATTTGTTATTATTATATTACTTTGCATTTTTTAAATGCAAAGTAATATTATGACTAAAGAATTTTTTTGTACAGGTTTCATTTGCTTTGAATAAGAATATATGAGAGAATAGATATGATGATTTTTATCAGAACTTTTTTGTTTCTTCTTATAGATCATTTATAGAAGATAAATATCGTTATGAAGAGACAGAGACAGAGATAGAGACAGAGACAGAGACAGAATCAGAGATAGAGATAGAGATAGAGACAGAGACAGAGACAGAGATCGGGACAGAGACAGATACATTGAACGGAGAGATGTAGAAAATTACATCGGACCACTACAACTGTATCCAGCAGATTCTCTTCATCCTTACGTAAGTAAAAACCATAATCTACTTATTTAATTAAATTTTTGCTCTTAAATTTATGTTTTTTTAGATTTATATAATTGATTTAATTTTCATACAATAATAATGTTTGTATAGAACTTTCCGAGACCGATTATTCCTATAATGGGCCCCATGGTTCCACTACCAAGAGGATTTAGACAAGTTGCTCCTTTAGGAAGAATTCGATATCCTCCTCCGGTAGGACCAATCAGACTACCATATCCTGGTCCGACTATGTATAGATATCGTGCTCCATATACAAAGTAATCTAAATGTAATGTAAGTGTAAGGATTTTCTTTGTGTGCTATTTTATTTGTATGCATAATCCTTATACACGTGATTTGAAAAATTTCAAATTACATAGCTGATTGATTTTATCATGTTTAATATTCAAGATTAAGAAAGTAAACAATTTAGATATTTATTAATTGTTCGGTTTTGCTGTACGCTTTGTTATTTTATATGATATAAAAATATATAATATATACATGTGCGAATATTTTTATCGGTATTTTTATATATTGTGTAGTTTTATTATAATATATTGAGATAATATAGTAAGACGCAAATATACAACAGTGGTTGAAGGAGCATAAAAGACATAAAATCTTTATAATTGAATGACTTTTGAGCAGGTGCACTGTGAAGTGCACAAATATATGTGCATACAAATCTGTTATCACATAAAACTTGGCAAATTTATTCGATAAAAATCTTATAAGATGCAGTTTGAAATGAAAGAAGAATACTAATATCTAACGTATCAGTATGCACACATCCACGTAAAGGAACATTAATTTTTTGTATATGGAGGATATGCTACACATAAAAGATACATATGCTATTGTTTTAATTGTATTGTCTAGTATATTGTACTGTATAACTTTTTATCGTATATAAATACAAAAAATAAATTATATGTAGTTTCCATATCTATACTGACACACGTTTTTATTTAATTATATTTTTTCCTTCTCTCTGGCCGGCTCGAGTTTCCACTGCATGTAATTCCGTGCTATGTATGCACGTGCATACATAGCACGGAAAAAAATCCTGTACTTACCGACAAACATTACAAACTGCTCACCCGGACGTGGCTACGTAGTTGCCAATGTGCACTACCATGGACATAGCGCTGGCGAACAGGAAAAGAGACAACAGCTAAACTGAGGCCGCTCTCAGTCTTCTCTTTGATTCAGCTTGTTTTCTTGAGGCATTGGCAATATTGGCATTGGTGAACCAACTTCTCTTTTTATGCTGCCACTTCACTAACGTTCTCTCTCCAGCTTCTTTCATTCTCCTCCTTCTGTTACAGATACTTTTGCGCAAGACCCTCATCTGGAAGCAATTTACAAAAATCTATATCTGGATCTATATCTTGTCTCCTGCTGCCGCAAGAGACAACTAGAAAAAAAACTATTTAAAATCATTTAAAAGCCATTTTAAAGTGACAATGTTACATCACTGTCGCTCGTATGTATAGGCAGTATAATTTGTGTCAAATAATAACGGAAACA